>JAJJWW010002823.1:0-197240 GCA_023531295.1 Papaver armeniacum
AGTCCCTTCCCTATGGTGTAAACGTGAAAGTGTGACTTTATGTGAAGGATGACTTTTACATCAATCTTAATTTATATACTTTCAATTTAAGATTGAAGTGAGGTGTAGCAATTAAACACTCTTTATGGAACTCACCTATCCTAACGAGGAAGTGGGCCGTTTTCTATGAGAATGAATCCGATTATCTAAAGCATTTTGAGAAACGGGATATGTCCAGTGGCCAAAATGGACATAACGCACGAACTTGACTACGCCTAGAAAGATATTACGCGTGAAAGTTATTGATGAACTTCACCAAACGATGGTGGTTGATACATTCGTTCACCGTCGCCCAAGTAGTTCCAAAGTAATTTCTCACTAAGCAAAGGTTCAAGACCTCATGGTCTTGCCTATGATGTTATTTCCCTAATCTCGATTTCTTTTT
Organism: Papaver armeniacum; assembly: GCA_023531295.1. Lineage (NCBI taxonomy): Eukaryota > Viridiplantae > Streptophyta > Magnoliopsida > Ranunculales > Papaveraceae > Papaver > Papaver armeniacum. The sequence continues at coordinate 425 of JAJJWW010002823.1, forward strand.
TTTTTTTTTTTGAAACGAAGAATTGATTGCATATAAGGGTTTAAACTGCTACATGCCTAGCATCTACATATAATTGGCTCCCGATTTCGTAAGGTGAATAAGATCCTTGAGACATGACACTCTATCCACTCTAGCTAGCTTAGAGAGGATATCTTACTTTATTTCTCTCATTTGGAACATAGTAAAGCCCAGGAGGTAAAGGCGAATAAAAAACTCCCTTAATATCAATGATGTAATGGCGCAACCTCCAATCAATGGAACAATTTAGATTGTTGACAAGCATCTACTACTACTTTTGCGTCCATTTCAAAGTGTACTTTGTCAAGCTTTAGCTCCTTTGCCCAAATGAATGCCTTCCCACAAATCCCAAACACTCGGCTTTTCCACACTTCGAATCTCGGTCGAGTTGGATGCACTTTGCTCCTTTTTATCGGTATTTTATTCATGTGGGGTATTCCCAAGAAAATGAGTTTATTAATGTTTTGTTTTTGGTATGAATGGATCTTAGGACCAAAGGGTCACTAAGGACACTAGCTCATTTTTACTAGTGAATGAAACCTTTAGTCCTCCATTGGAAACTAAAGATGTTGCCTCCATATTATTAGGATTTTTGATCTCGAAATCGCCCTTTGGTCCACTCACTTTTGTGTAAGAAAGATGACTTAGGCAATGGGCTAGTTGGTGCAATCATACATTTCAAAATACACGGTGCTTCCATGTCGTTGCGGGTCCAGGTCAGAAGGCAAAGCGAACCGGTCAGCTTGGAGTTCGAATATTGGCGCTGGGTCGACCAAGATTTATCTTTACAAAATTCTTTTAAAATATATCCTAAATTAATTTAAAATTAAATTAAATTTTGTCTCAATGTGGGGGAATCAACGGGGGAAAATATAAATTCCTTTTCGTTTTTCTTCTTATGTCGAAGTAATGTGCAGTTGATTGCCTAGCTTTTTCCCCATTTTGAAAAAAATCTTGTATTAATTTAACTCTAATTATGTCTTTAATCGTGATTTTATTCTCTCATTAATTATGCACCGATCGCATATTATTCTCGACCTTCTTTGTGCTCCCCATATAAACCACTCTTCATTCCAAAATGCGCCTAAAGGCTTCTACTACGCCTTTTGTCTCTTTGCTTTGGTCGTGTTTTAATTACTTCCTCCTTCCCTAAATAGACGACCTAGTTCAAGTTTGCGTAATTCTTAAGGCAAGGAGGAGATGGGAGTATTTTTAAGTATCTTTTACAATTCTACCTTTATAGATGATAACTAGTAAAATTTAGAAATGATTTATCTCTTAAACTATACCACGAATATTCGCAAACTTTATATTATTGAAATGCATTTTAAAACACCTATATACATATTTCTTTCTTATGCTAACAATAATCAATTAAAAGGGTAGATTTAGAAACATCCCCTTGTTTAATGATACATGTCAACTATTAGTGGGACAAAATTTAAAAATCAATAGGTCATTTATTTAGGGACGAAGGAAGTATCTCTCTACTGTTGATTTTATGAGTGGGCAAATATTGTAGTGCTATACAATATTTGTATCGATCGTGTTATCCTTGATACAACTTCACCGTGGGGCATTAACATCGCCCATAATCGAGATATACGGTGAACTATTATGTTAAGGATAACTTAATAATCAAGTGACTTAGTCCTTAGTATGTCTATTTTTTTTTTCTTTAATATATATAAGCAACTAAAATTGAATTACATAGGATCCACCTATGGTCCTTACATAGAGAGGACATGAGCCAAATAGGGGGTAGAGACCAAGCCATATGGCTAACATTAGTTTTAGCCCATTGAGCTAAATTGTGAGCAACTCCGCTTTGCAAAAGCGGTTAACAAAAACAAATGATACTTAAACTTAGAAATTAAGGTTTTAATATCCTTGTTTATGGGTGAAAACTGTTTCTGCTGGTTTTGGTAAATTTGGGGTGTGTGAAAATGAGAAATGAATCTAAACCCTAAACAAATGCACTGCACAGGAGTACTTTTAGATTCAAGAGATCAATGTACAATTCCGCCTAAACCAAGAAATGGTCGTTCCAAACTTGCTTGGGTACAAAGTGAAGGAGATGGGGTTGTCTTAGAGAAAGTGAAGAAGGTGTTGAGATTATGAAGGTGTTGGTCTGTTTAACTTGTATCGAATGTTAAAGCGCTTGCATAATGTAAGCTATCGGCCTGGTGTTTTTGGATACTATGATACAACACTTGGTTTTACGTGTTGTTTGAAAACAGGTCGAAGAACCTATTTATACAAGTCATTTGAGCGCAATCCTCATCTCGTAGGAAGTGGAGGAAGTTGAGTGACGGAGTAGTGGGTGATTATAGTAAGTGTAGGTGATTGTTACACGATCACGCCTTTGCCCACTTCCCTCATCATCATTAACCGTCCATATTTCCCGACACGTTCGTAATGGGCGTGTTGCACGCGCACGCCGTAAAACCGCTGCATCACAATACCCAGTGAGAGTGTCCCCAGGTTTATGACATGTTTGATGTCTCGAATGAGCAGGTCAAGTCGTGGGACCCGCCGCAAGAAATAAGCATACAGTGCAATTAGGTTAAATAACTAAGTTATTTATCGAATTGATATTCATGAAATATGTGTGCATGCTCGATGCATGTAATGCATCACTTTTAAGGAAGCAGCTCAAAACAATCGATATACACGAAGCGTCGTTGTTTTAAAGCTTGATTGAATAAGTCGCGCATTAAGCGTCTTAAAATAGCAAGACGTCCAACCATCTTCAAGTGATCGTTTGGAGATCGCGTGGGCGAGCCATCATCTCGGTCGATCACTCCGTGGTGGGGAGCGGCGGACGGTGATCATTAAGGCGCTTCATTGATCGCCTAATTTTTAATCCAAGCCGTCCGACCAAGGTGAAAAAAGTTGGATGGATGAGATGATTTACGACACATGTTTCTGCCATAGTTAAAGGAATTTAGGGTTTTTAGAGGTGCGCAAACATCCCCTCTTTGGTGATCAGAATCCAAGCATTGGTGCTAATCTCGAATGGACCGAACCATGCATGCATGGAGACGGCCTTCAGCGTGCATGACTACACCTCTCGGTCCCTCAAAGATTCGATCTAGGCCACTCCAATTTGGACCCAGCAAAGATGAGTGGTCGTGATCTATTTGCGGCAAATATATTGCCGCAAAGGGTTTAAAATCCATGTGGCATGCCACCTTTGGGGCGTGCATTTGGGCAGGGTCCTAGTCTCGCATAAGGCGACCGGGACACACGCAAGGTGGGCCCACGGTGATCATGTTGACATCCTTGGGACCTTGAGTCTATATCTACACCATCCATTTAGGCCGGTGAAGATGGATGGTCATGATCAATTTCTGACAGTGTGTGTTGCGCAAACCTTAATTAGGGTTTTGAAACAAACCACTCCCACGCGACTTTGACCAGCGGTTTGGCACGTTGTTGGCCTCCTTTGGGGTGACCGATCACGTGGGGCCAATGTTGGGCTGACGGTGAACGCATGTGCACCTTCCTCGATTAGTCCTAAATGCGATCTAAGCCATCCAAATGGATCGGCTAAGTTGGATGGTCGTGATCGATTTAAGACGCTAGTGTATTTCACGATTGATTTAGGGTTTGGAAACATCACGCTTGCCATGGTTTAGGCGAGCGTTTCACCGCTCAATGGTCCCACCATGGGCAAGTCGTTCGAGCAAGGAGAAAGTGAGCCCGTCGGTGTGCATGTCGGCGTTCCCCAATCAAGCTCATGGGATCATCTAACCCGTGCAAGCAAGAGGTTAAGTTGTACGGTTGCGATGATTTTGAGATCCCATCTTGGACAGTTCAAGCTCGCTCGAAGCTTCTCCCCTGACAAACGCTGCCACCCTACTTAGGGTTGGCGTTTGACTAGTACTGGGAGATGTATGGTGATGTTTGACCCGGCTAGGGCATAAGTGGGGCGTGGGTGGTCATCACGATAATTGCCTATTCCTGCCAAGATTTGGCTAGGCTTGTTAAATTGCGCGGCCAACTTGTGTGGCCGTGATCGTTTCTGAGACTAATATGGATAGTCTAGATTTTCCTTAAGGAATTTAAACATGTTCGATCGAGCTGTCTTTAATTAAAAGCGCGTCGATTCGAAATTCTCTTTGTCAGAGAGTGATGTAGCCTGTGTGGGTATTTCATGTGTATCTCAATATTGGAACGGAGATTCATGCTACTCGCTGAGAGTGAACACTTAATCGTCATGTCATGTCAATGATGAGAGTTCGATTGAGAACATAGCACGGAAAATACTAGGTAAATAATGCATTGATTAATAATGCTTGGTATAAAATGGAAATCACAGAATATTTGGGATCGCTACTACGCGCACCATTTCGGTGAATTTCATATGCATTGAATTGCTTCAATGAGCGAGGAGGTTTTTTTGCACTCGTCACCTTTCAAATGGCTTTACCCCTTGCAGGTGACAACGCATTAAATACCGGTTTTACAATTTTAGCTTTGAACTAAAAACCACCATCAACATTAAGTCCCTTGCTTAGCACGTAATAGTTACACTATTGAGGGGTAAGCACTAGATGGTGACAAATAAAGATAAAACTTATGAGACAAAGTTAGAAGTTACAAGAGAGATGGGTTGGGTCGTCCTGTCTTTGGAACATGTCACGTCCAAGAGGCGTCCAGGTGAGCAATCCCCTAGCATGATATCGGTTGGCCTCAGGTAGATTCGGCATATGGTTGTTTGGGATCTCAAAATATTCATGACGATGTCGTAATCCTCGACTCGATGTGGACGAGCACTATCATGAGGAATATCCTTAAAAAGGTCTTCTGAAGCAATTTGTGAAAAAGATGTTCACGGCTCCTAAAGAGAACGTTGATGTAGCTTCCGAGAAGGGCGTCGAAGCGTCTTCTGGAGAGGATGTTAAAGCAGCTCCTGGAGAGGACTCTAGTGAAGGCACCATTGGGCCTGGCGTTGACGACACTTCTTTGATGTTTAGTAGTCTTTGCTTCATGCGGCTGGAGCCAGGGCTTGATCGAATAATAATCCCTCATTCATGCTGTAACTTCCATTTTTTATATCACGTGTGTTGTGCTTCCGTGAACAGGAGATCCAGGAGTCGTATTTGTTAGGTGCGGAGGCTCTATCTCCAATTAATAGGCGCGTGTGATGTGATTGGACATAGAAAGAAAGTAATCGCAATGCAGGAGTACCGCGTGCACTAGCTGTTGCGTTTCTCGATTACGTGAAGGGATTTCCCAAAATATGAAAATTACGGATGGCGAAACTTCTTTTCGGGATCTAGGCACAATGAGATGGTGATTGAGAGGTTGTTTCGTCATTGAGGCATTTACGCTTTAGGTACGAATGATGCTTGCCCTAAGAAGCATGTATTGGTTGTTGGATGATTTCCTTCAATCATTTTGCTCTTTTCGATTGCGATGATGATATGCTTGTATGGGAACAATCCTCCGGAGCCGTTAAGTCAAGTAGCTAGACAAGCTGAGATACCTTCGTTGTCGACGTGCCGCTATAAGTCTTCAAGGACTTCGTTTCAAGCAACATCCTTTGAATCGTCTTCTGAATCTTAGATGGTTGTATGGAACGGGATGCGATGAGCAGCCCCCGGTTACACTTCAAAATCGATGGCGTGGTGGACACGTGAAAATATCTCCTATTTGTACTTTGGAGTCTTTGATGCACATGTACGTCTTCATGTTGAGAATTATCTGCCGGCTCATAAAGCTTCAACGGTGATGATTGCGATATTAGAAATAAACCTAGGTTGAGGGACGTGAAGGCATCCTGTGATGGCAGTCCCAGGTGTAATTATCCCGATCTTATTTTCTCTTGAAAGACGTACTTCCATTGCATTTGCTGGTAAGGTGTTGAAGCGGCTTCGACCTCTCGAAGAGAGAGCTACCAAGTGGCTTTGGAAAAGAGTGCTGATGCGGCTTCGGGAGAGAGAGCGTTGAAGCGGCTTCTTACGGAGAGAGTGTTGAAGCGGCTTCAGGAGAGGCGCTGCGTTGAGGCGGCTACCGGGCGTGCGTTGAGCCTTGAAGCGGATTCTTCTGGAGAGAGCGTTGAAGCGGCTTCAGGAGAGAGCGTTCGTTGAAGCGGCTTCTGGAGTGTGCGTTGAAGCGGCTTCTGAAGCGTGCATTAAAGCTCCTTCTTCTGGAGATAGCGTTGAAGCGACTTCTCCTTCAGTTTGATTTTCCCTTGCAAATTACATGCTTCTTGATTGACCGTCTCTCTTGTGTTGAAGAAGTCCTTGCCTGACGGTGAAGGAATTTCATGTCTTGAGTCTCGGTCCCCAAGCGTGAGTTATATGGCTCTATCTTGTATGGTCGGTGGGTTTACCATAATAAAGATATCACCATCTTGCCTCCGTATCTTGGTGACTCTATTACTTCTCCATGGGAAAGCAAAATATGCGAAGTTCGGATTACCTCCATCGTCCGTAGTGGTTGTTGCTATGGTGGAGCTCACGATGAGCAACAACGATTCTTGGCAAGTTTGTGATCGAAGAGGCGGGGGGAGAGGCATGGTATCTACTTGCAAGAACTTGGAAGTCTTCATATAATGGTAGAGATCGTCTCGTTATTAGAGGGAGAAAGTGATATTAAAACACAAAAGAACCTCTTCAAAGGTTGCGGGATAATCTAATTTGGAAGTTTGAGTTTGGAGAAGGGTATGGGTTTTTGGAAACCCTCGTCCCATACCCACGTCATCATCGGTTGTTTTTGTTTTCATTTTTAAAGATTTTGCGAATTAACTTTCTACGAGACAAGTGACAAGGGTATTGAAGTAGATATGAATACAACTACCAATGGAAATGCTTATCAAAACACAAAAATTTTGTTTGTATTCTATGTTATTAAGTATCCATACACCGTTGGAGATGCTCTAAGTTCACGTGGAAGACTTTATAAGTCATGCATTGTAAACTTATTTGAAAATGCAAGGGATACCAAATACGTCCAACTTTTTCGTTCGACAACTTGTATATAAAAAACTTACTACAATAGCAAGTAGACCAACTGAATGATCATTGAGAATATGTATATAGAGTTTATATCTCAACCTCTACTCAACTAGTATGTGCACAGACTCAGAGTCCGTGAACCTGATTGTTAAGCAGAGTACTTGGACGATCTCAAAAATCAATATCCACGATCAATCTAGTCGTATTATCTATCTTTCAAGATACGAATTCTACAAGAAACAAGTTTCGTAATCGATTATAATTAAGCGGACATATCTACTTAGATTGAATACGTACACACTGTGTAAATCTAATTATAAAGATAAACAGTTTATTGCGGAAAGAAAAAACACAAGACACCAGAAATTTTGTTAACGAGGAAACGAAAATAGCATAAAAACCCCGGGACCTCGTCCAGATTTGAGCACCACACTGTATTAAACTGCTACAAACACTAGCCTACTATTAGACTTGATTTGGAATGTAGTTCACACCGAACCCACCCTCCAAGCGATTAAGTTAAAGTCGCGCTCCTTACGTTTCTTGAACCCGGCAAGGCTCTACGCACTTGGTTCAGTTAGGCGACGTCATGTACAACCTAAGAGTTGATTTAGTCAAGTAAATATTTTTGATATCAATATGCCTCTAACATATAAGCATATCGATTTCTATTTAGATCAAAGATCAAGGTGAGGAAATCTGTTTGCAATAGACAAAGCTAGGAAACCCCACAGATTCGGAACTTACGACTCCCAAAGAGCAACCTAGATTCTTAACCACCTCTCAAGAACAATCTTCAAAAGATCATTAAGATCGGTTTTCAGATATCTATCTTGAGGAATCACAAAGTCCGAGAAGAAGAGAACTTTGCAATTACTATCGTCTTGCGTTAAAGATTACACAAACTTCGATAATAGAAAAGCAAGATCAGGATACACGAACCATCAAGGTGAAGATAGTCGGACTTGGCTTCACAAATACTGAAGCAAAGTTTTATAGTCGTAGAGCTAATTATGTTTTTTCAGAGGAAATCTATGTCAATAAATGATAACTCTAGAATCAACTAGGACACTTAGTGTCAGGGATTGAATTTCCCAGTTGAAAGAACATCTATATTTATAGTTTTTCCAAGACAGTTGGTTGCTTAAAATTCAATTTAAGATAACTTGAGAATCAAGCAACTCTATTCTTGAAAAATACAATAGAAGAATATACACTTTGGTTGATTACGGAACCATGTATGATATTTATTCGGTTTGGCAACTTAGCCAAAGAACTAAACAATTTGATGTTCATTTAAACACCTAAGAGTTTAATCATGATGATCAATTGTTGATTGTAGATTTTTGACAAAGGCAAAAATCGTAAAAATCATAATTTTGTATATTTCTGACCTAGCTTCAGACGAATGTATGAAATTCATGATTTAGACAAGAAATTAAGTTCATGTCACGATGATATCTGACTGAGTGTGTAACCTCTTCAGAGCATGAATGAATATGTAATTATTAAAGCCTCTCAGTTGAGCTTTCAATATTTTGCATATTTCATCATTTATACTCCCCCCGTTTCAAAAAAATAGGCTTGTTTCTTTATTTGGATGTTTCAAAAATATAGGCTTGTTTCCATAATTGGAAAGTCAAATGTTATTAGTTTACTAATTTACCCATGAAGGGACCTTTTTTTTTCTCTCTTAATATGAAGAGGGGACCACTTCTCTCTCCATTTTCTCTCCAATATCAAATCAATGGGGCCATGGATAAAGTAAGAAAAACTATGAAAAAGTGGCTATAATGATTAGTTCTCTTAATTCTTGTGCAAACCAAACAAGCCTATTATTTAGAAACGGAGGGAGTACTAAGCAATTCCGGTACACACTTCTGTATAGAATCGAGAATGATTGGACGACTCCTAAATGGATTGACCAGAAGTATAGAGCAAAAAAATCTTCAGGATGTCTCAAATGTTCCTTGACTATGCAGAATAAACATTCATAACGAGTATGATGCTTCCACTATCCCATACCTTGATTCTCGAATAAATATAATGCTCCTAGACAGATTACTTGCTAGTATAGAGCCATCAATTAATTAATTCTAGTGTAATATTCATCAATTGAATTTTTAGAAAATATTCTATTTTCATCACTATATTTTATTACTTTAATTTACGATTTTTATCGGCTTAATTCCATGGATTAGTGATAAATATCTACCTTTCGGGCATATAGGCCACCGCCGAGTAAGCCCCGAGAAAATAGTGCGAGTTTACTTAGTAGTAATGCACGAACAAGCACCCAAAAATATGGAAGAATGTGGATATACGGAGAGCTATGCAAAATAGGAAAGGGAAAATAAAATAAAAACGAAAAGAACCGCACGGGACCGGGCCCACTAGCCGGCCGCCATGCCACAACCGGTCTCACGCCTCTCCACTTATTTTATTTTTTTTATTATTATTATTCCACAAGTCTTGACTCCACATTCGTGCAAACTCTTAGTTTTCCACATTTCTTCAAATATTTCACAATTCTCCAAAAAGCCTAGTCCCACGACTATTAGGTCTTTTCCATATATCATTATTTTAATATTCTACTCATGGACGTGTGAGCAAAACCCCACTTGATCATTCATGGAAAAAATTGAGAGTTTCAGTGAAGATCAAACTCTTCTAAAAATACAAAATATTGCACAAACGTCCAACAAAAATACCATATAAATTCTCGGGGAATGGATGGTCGTCGACATGGTGTCTCGTGCATCACCATGAACGGACTTGACCGGTCACTTGGCTACCATGGCCGACCTGTCCTCTATTCCTTAATTTATTTTGGATAATCCTCCATATATTAGTGAATCCTCTTCCACCAGTTGCACAATTCTTAATTCACCGCTCTGCTAGTCTCTCCACCACCAATGGACGATCTTCGTACCTATTGGTTGGTCAATATCTCCACCCACATAGGAAATATCTCCATCTCCCGGATCCAGGGTTCTCTAAAATTAGGGTTCTTGGATTATGATAATTATGGTTAACATCAATAATTTCTATGTTGATCCAGCTATCAATATTTTTAATTAATATTTAAATGGTCGGTCCTGCTACCAACATTTTTGTTTCTCGAATGTCCAAGAAGAAACATGATATTGTACAACCATCCACTTGGCCGACCATCCAATATTATACTGGACGACCATGAGTCCAAGATGCTTACTAATTCTCTAATTCCTACTTTGTCATTCGAAAATTCTTAACAAATTAGATCAGGAATGAGTACTCTACATAACTCGACAATATCTGATTTCTCGTCACATACTCGACATATCATAATAGGTCCATGATCCATCAATCTCATTAGACTGACGTTCGTCAATCCAAATCATAATACTTCACAATTCATTAGACTCGACGTCATGCATTATAGCTGTCCCAGCAGACACCTTATGCTCAATACATGAGTCACAGAGCATATCACATTCGTTAATTATGCTCGACTCATCAAGGTTAAGACTCATGGTCTAGCCAAGTCAAAAATTGACCAATAAAATACACGCCTGCCTTGCAGACTCCATATACATGGGATATCAATCATGTCACATTGGGGGATATTCATTAGGGTTTTGGTCTGGTGACCTAAAACTCGTGCGATGTAACAGTATGTCCATGATAAGAAATGTGAGTAAGTTGTGCTAGCAGTTGAAGGAGTTAGCAAAGTAATAGATGGACAATATCAACCAAGTCTCTCGCGCAATGTGGAAATGGTTCAACCAAGGATTTCCCACTCCCATATTCTTCCACTCCCAGCAATCGTCACACTTACTATAGATCAATGTGTTAACTATCCACTCTCTCGACCATCCAATATTTTACTGGATGACCATTTTCTTGTTTTGGTCACTCTTTATATGATAAAATTTCTCACATATGGTCAAAATCGTAGTTCTATAGTTGGAGTGGCTCTTAGGAGGTCCAGACAAAAGAACACACGAGGGAGATCACCCGGTAAAACCTCTCTCCTCTCCCAACTATCTTTATAGAAAAAAAAAAGACTCACTGGAATCACCACCTTTCTCCAGATCTCGTCCATTTTGGGTAGGATCGGCGGGATTTTCATCTCCTTTTATTTCCTTTCACCTGGATCTTTGTTATAGGTAGGTTTATTTATGTTTATCTCTTATCATAATACTAGCTAGTATTGTTTACTCCTGCTTTGTCACCTTTTCCTACCTCACCTAATTTTATTCTAGTATAAACTGGTTTTAGTTTTCGGAATTCATCGAAACTGAAAAGAGTAAGAGTGACAGTGAGCATAAAAGAAAGAAAGCTACTAGAATTCATAATGGATCATCAGATCCGTAGCGATATGATAGAAGAAGATATCGTTATTGTTGGCGCTGGGGTTGCCGGACTTGCTACTGCTTTGGGACTACACAGGTTATTATCTTAAAAACTAAACTTGATTTCAGTCAGAGATAACGTTGTTATTTAATTAGTCACTAGCTAAACAATTTAGTATAGGATGGAGATAGAATAATATATATTCTTCCGTCTTCAGGTTAATCAATGAGATAAAACACGAATTCTAACTTGTTACCAGGATGGGTTTGAAAAGTATGGTGTTGGAATCATGGGAGAATTTGAGGGTAACAGGATTTGCATTTGGAACATTCACTAACGCTTGGAAGGCTTTAGATGCTCTTGGTATTGGTGATACCCTAAGAGAACAACATATCCTACTTCAAGGGTGTGTGAATTTACTTTGTTTTTCATACTCGTTTTGCTTGTGTGATATGACCTGAGGAGTTGTGGAACTCTCTAAGTACCCAACTAAAATTTACTCTTGAGACAGTTTTGTTCTATTGCAGATCAGTGGCTACTTCTATGATTTCCGGAATTTCGAGCCCACTGATATCATATTCGAATCCTCGACCAAATATGTGAGTATGAATTTTCATTCTTCGGAACTAAGTGTAGATTGTCAAAAATAGTTCAAACTGTATACCGTCATACTTTTTTGTTGAATGTAATGGGTACTGGTGATGTAGGCCACAAGGACATGAAGTTCGCTGTGTGGGGAGAACGGTTTTGCTTGAAACACTAGCAAATGAACTTCCCCATGGCATCATTAGATTCTGTTCTAAGGTTGTTTCGATTGAAGAAAGGGGATATTTTAAACTGATTCATTTAGCAGATGGCTCTATCGTCAAGACTAAGGTACTACAACTGTGCCAGTTTCACTTTTACATGTGACGAAATGTATGTATTTACTTCCACTACATAGAAATCAAAAAATGGATTCCAATTTTTAGGTCTTGATTGGGTGTGACGGAGTGAATTCAGTTGTAGCAAAATGGCTAGGACTTCAGGAGCCTCTTTCTGCTGGACGAACAGCAACGCGTGGTCATGTTGTGTTCAAAGAGAGCGAGGGTCACAGCTTCGATCCCAGGTTCCTGCAATTCTTTGGTGATGGTTGTCGCGCAGGTCTCCTGCCTCTCAACAAAAGCACAATCTACTGGTTTTTTTACGCATGCTACGTCAACTCTACGTTGTAAGCCATTTTTATAACTTACTATAGCAAGGTAAGGAATTTGAGACACAAAATCACTTTTGGGCACTGAGATTCTCTTCCTGAATTTAAGCAGCAGGTAAAGATATTGAAGAGGACCCTGCAGAAATAAAGCAATACATCGTGAAGAAGCTTGGTAAAGCACCGAAACAAGTGATAGATATAATTGAAAAAACTGACAACGAAAGTATTGCCTCTTCACCGTTGAGGTTTAGATCGCCAGTAAACATCTTATTCGGCAACATCAGCAAAGAAAATGTTTGCGTAGCTGGAGACGCTCTCCATCCTATGACACCAGACATAGCTCAAGGTGGGAATGCCGCATTAGAGGACGGTGTTACTCTAGCTAGGTGCCTAAGTCGAGCCTTATTACGAAATGCGCCAAATGAGAAAGAAGGGTATAATAACATCAAGGAAGGTTTAGATAAGTACGCCAAAGAGAGAAGATGGAGAAGCTTTGAACTCATAACTACAGCTTACATTGTGGGCGTTATACAGGAAGGGAAGGGAATGGTGAACAAATTTATTAGAGATCAACTTTGGTCACCTTATCTAGCCGGCATAGTTCTTAGGAGGGCAGAATTTGATTGTGGGAAACTCGATACTTGATGGAACAAAAATTTACAAATTCTTATCGGTAACTAGTTTTGTAATACCCAATCTCATGGATAAATATGTTAATCGTATGGCATAGTCAACATCAAGATTTCATAATCCAAATAAACTTGAAACGGAATGTGTGTGTTCTCTTGAAAATCCTATGTTTCTGAATTGCTGTATACAGTTTTAGACTATCTAAGGGGCTCTTAACTTATATTCCTGTATCAGCATTAATGAGTTGTTTGTTTCTTCACTGTGTTTATAATTTTTCTATTCTATTGGTTTTACAAATGTTTCGGAGAAAAAAATATATTAATCACAAATATTTACTCATTCATTACCCTTATATTAATCATCTATATGGGGTCCATCTTTCTTCACAAATTACCCATTGAACCGACAAATTTGAAGTTCCTCTCCTATCTTACCCTTATAATCAAGCTAAAGGTGAATTCTCCTAACTCGATATAAAACATCCCCAATGACTAATTTTTATATGGATTTTGATTTTTTGCTTTGATATATGTTCAATCAAATAAACTCATCACTTGATGTATTCATTATACACTAGTAAAGTGCACGTGCTCTGCACGTGTTGTTATAGTTCAACATGTGACATACAACACCCTGATTATATTATAAGAATAGACAAAAAATTATTGCATTTATGGTAACAAAATATCACAAAAACGAAATACGGAAACAGGTCTTTAACATTTTCTAGAAATAGTAGTTTCAAATTTTCTTATTCATTTCACAAACCCCCTTAAAAATCGCAGAACTTACATCGTCCCTCGTGCTAACAAGGTTATCCCGTATTGCCAATTTGTTAAGCTTTGCTTGTCATCATACATCTCACACCTTACCTTTGTTTGAAATTGTTAATTCCAGGATGACTTATCGACGCTAATTAAACCAATAACTTTTCCTTTAGTACTCATTCATAGCATAACCTCCTATAAGTCTTTTGTGTTCTTGATCTACAGCGATCATGTGAATTGAATTGTTGGTGGAAGGATTAGTACCAACAACAGCAAGAAAATTGCAAACTTCTTCACACTCCATTGAGCTCCCTTTTGAATTTAAAGTTTCACCCCGAGACTCGGCCGAATAAGCTAATCAACTCGCATTTGTAAAACCGAAATTGGTTAACACCCTAGTATATAGTAGCTAAATAACGGAGAGGCAACACCGCCAAATCTGTTGAATGCACATTGATAAAAAAAACAACTTGAAGCTTAGAAGCAGACGGGTGTGCGTAGAAAATATGGATTTATCTCTCCAAGTCCGCAAAGCATTGCACTGTGATTAACGCGAAGAGATAGAATCAATATCATTGCTAAGCTCGAGCCATATCAATTGCACCATCATCCGCAAGGCATTATAGTTCTTCTTTGAAATCATAAAATGCTAAAACACCGATACCAAAATACACACAAAACCCAAGTCCAAGAACTCAAACTCAAGATTACGAACCTAAAATGAACCCAAATTATACTCACTTATATAAACATACTAAAATTCGAATAAGCAATTACTTTTACATCATGAATGCACCAATACAACAAACTAACATGGAGTTTATATATTGTCATCACACATAGAATTCAAGTAACTTGGCAAGCTGAAATTCTCCCTTACCAAACATTTCTATGTATTTACGCCGAGAGTCGTTGTTAGAGTACCTAAATAAGAATGTCATATAACAGTTACTTGAACTCCTCAACCCTGGGCAAACTCCATTACCATCGACTCTTGCTTCGATACCTATAAAGAATAAATGAAAATCGAGACATCGGTTGTTATATATAGATTGATGAATTCTTTAAGAACCAAAGCAAAATTATATTCTATTAGTCATTTTAGCAAACAATTAGAAGTGTGGAAAAAAAAAAGAGGAAGCATTTAACCCCAAATTGAACGCATACCCAAGAGTTAACTCTTTAAAAAATTACACATTTAACAACAAATTCAAAGCATAATCACCTAAACAATACCCAAAATCCAACAAATTTTTTCAAAACCTTGAAAATCAGTATTACAAAAATTGGCATTTTTGGTCAAAACCCACGCATAAAAACCCATACATAAAGTTAACCAAATAAGCTTCCAAGATAAGGATCAAAGGTTTACCTTAACTTATCGCTTGAATGTTGTTTTGTACTGCGACCTCTGTCTCACTCCTTTGCACATTAGATGGAAATACATAGTTTTGGTTAAATTTCAATTGAGGTTAGAACGGAAGAAAGAGATCAGCCCCTAACTACACATAAAAATCCAAATCCAAAAGACAATGAGCTGACAATTTAAACGACATATAGTATTGAAACGTTCGTGAATAGTGAAGATATATGTGGATTTGGATTCAGGAGAAAAAAAAAAAAAAAAAAGAGGTTTAGAGAAAGAAATAGCCGATGAAAAGGGAAAGAATTGGTTCGGTTTGAATTTTGAAAACCAAGTTTCTTGAAGTTCGAGCTGTCGGGGTGCGAGTTACTTTTTGTACTTGGGGGTAGAGAGTTAGTATTTGACTAATTTGGCCTCGAATAATTTATGGTTTTATTTTATTCATATGGTTGTTTTAGTAAAAAGGACCTATTTGAGCTCTTGGCTTTATAATAGTAAAGATTATAGATCCGTGGGTGCAATTTCTCTTCCTTATTTTAATATCACCAAAACTTCCTTCGATCATAATTGTTTTTTATAATGCATTAATTATTAATAACATGCATGATCAACCATTAGGGACCTATGTATTAGGCTTTGGAAAATTTTGATAGATGTTTGGTATTAGATTTGGTAATTTTCAAAGTCTAATTTACGTACATCATCCTAATGGATTTGGATGAGGAAAATAATTCGGGAAAAAAAAGCTTTAAGGGCGAAAAGAAAAAAACTACTTGGATGATTAATTAAGCTTAGATAATTAAGGTTTTCATTTGAGATTAAATTTTTTGTTCATTAGACACTAAGATGCGGGCGTGAATTATCAATGATTAGCTAGAGTTTTTGTTTACTAGATTAACATGATTTACGGTAATAAGAGAGGCTAAATATACTTTCTCATAAACCATCCAGAATAGTAACGGAAATAAAACAATAGTGTTAAAAACTGATTACACGGCTCAATAAAATATTATAAAATCAATACACAAAATTAATTTTAATAATCTTTATCCAATATACAAGTTTATAAGTTGAGAGGACCCCTCGTCCAATTAGATCGTATACGATAAGGATGTGCCTATTTCGGCGTAGATTCTCAAGAAATTAATCCTACAATGGTGATAACCGCCAATCTCTTGATGAAGTTTTATTAGCTCGGTTGTCATGGGGCATGCATTAGAGGTCTATTGTATCCATTTAGTTTATGAGGTTGATTATCAAAAGTTATTTTGGGGGGCAACAACTTTGCATCTCATATTTATGTGTTTTAACTCCTTGTGTCGTCTAAGTATATATGTTGCTCTTAATTCACCATATGTTGTTATAAGGTACTAGTTTGAAACCAGTGCTACGCACCGGGATTACTGGAATATTTTACCCTTTTGGTCCATGTCCACTGAGGCGGGGCTTCGCCCCGCACCCGTCCCAATGAAAATCCTAATAGGCTATGATAGAATTACTATCCAACAGATTAATAGCTAATAATTAAAGCTATGTGATTAGAAATTTCTAATTATCAAATATGTAATACTATTATTATCTAAAGATCTCACATGGTTTTGAAAACTAATTTCAAGCAATCTAATGAAACAATAATCAATTTTATAATTTTATAAATAAACTAAAATAAATAGGTAAAATAATCTCAAAAGTAAAATAGTTTAAACTATAAATACAAAAGTGTAATAAGATTTTTTTTAGTATTTAACCCGTACTCACGTATCGGGTACAATGGGAATTGATCCCCATCCTGGGTGAGACGGGCCCGTCCCAAAGGGTCCCAACTAACAATTGCGGTATAATGAGAACACCAATTATTATTTAGTAGATTAACTTATGAAACCAAATTCACCTATTATGCATTGTATAAAGTGTTGGAGATTAAGAAGTCGTCTTTAAGGAATTACATTTGAAATACCAACCTTTGAAATCAGTACGTAGTTCATGTATATAAAACAAAATAAATCGGTAGTTATATGATGAAAAATCACACTCGATATATAGTTGTGTCGATATATGAAATTATAGACACTAAAAGAAACACGATATTAATATAAAATAAATTGCCAACTCTAAATGGTGTAAAACATATGAAGTGCTTCCAGTCAAAGAAGATGTAATTTAGGAAATGCACCTCGATATATCTTTCTTTAGAAATTATATATTTGTAATAAGAATCAAGCGACTAACTTAACTACTCTTCCTAATCCAACTTCTTGCAATTAAATGAAAAATCATATTTACTATATAGGTATCGATATAAGACACTAAAAAAAAAAAATCACGATATTAATCTAAAATAGTTGTCAATTCTAAATAGTGCGAGATCATACGGAAGTGCTTCCCGTCAAAGTAGATGTTATCAAGGAAATACACGAATATATCTTTCTTCAGAAACCATATACTTGCATTAAAAATCAAGCGGCCAACTCAACCGCTCTTCCAGAGTCCATTTTCTTGTAGATAAATGAAAAATCGCAAATACTATATAGTTGTATTGATTTATGACATTAGATAAAAAAAAAAAAAAAAAAAAAAAAACACGATATGAATATAAAATAGAGTGTCAACTGTATATAGTGCAAAGCGTTTGAATTTCTTCCCGTCGAAGAAGATGTAATTAATGAGATGCGATGACATATCTTTCTTCAGAAATTATATACTTGTGTTAAAAATCAAGTGGCCAAAATAACTGCTCTTCCAGGCTCCTACAACCTATATTTAAATGAAAAATCACACTCATTATCTAGTTGTATCAATATCTGATATTAGAGACACTAAAAATACAAACGTTATATATAAAATAGATTGCCAGATCTAAATAATGTGAAGCATATGAAGTGTTTCCCATTAAAGAAGATGTAATCAATGAGATGCACTGATAAATATCTTCAGAGATTATATATATGGGTTAAAAATCAAGTGGCCAACTCAACTGCTCTCCCAGGCTCCAACAACCTGTATTTAAATGAAAAATCACGCTCTCTATATAGTTATATCGATATTTGATATTAGAGTCACTAAAAAAACGCACGATATATAAAATAGATTGCAAACTCTAAATAGTGCGAAGCATATGAAGTACTTCCTGTCAAAGAAGATGTAATCAATTTGATGCACCAATATCGTCATATATACTTGCGTTAAAAATCAAGCGGCCAACTCAAATCGCTCTCCGGCTCCAACAACTTATATTTAAATGAAAAATCACACTTACTATATAGTTGTACCAATATTTGATATTAGGGACACTAAAGAAACATACGATATAAATATAAAATAGATTGCCAACTCTAAATAGTGCTAAGCATATGAAGTGTTTCAAAGTAAAGAAGATGTGATCAATGAGATGCATCGATATATCTTTCTTCGAAATTATATACTTGTGTTAAAAATCAAACGACCAACTCAACCGCTCATTCAGGCTCCAATAACATGTATATAAATGAAAAATCATCCTTACTATATAGTTGTATCAATATCTCGATATATGAGACACTAAAAAAATACACGAAAATAGGTTGCCAACTCTAAATAGTGCTAAGCGTGAAGTGCTTCCCAGTCAAATAAATGCATTAATTCTTGTAAACCGAGCATATTAACTGCCGGTGTGAGGCCTTTATTGAGTCCCTTGCTGCAAGGGAAAACCTACACTAATGCGAGCGGTGTAGTGAAATAGACAAAAAAAAAAAAATATAAAAGCCGATCAAAATAAATAGAAAAAATAAATCATACCCTAATTTTCATCTCGGTTTGAATCGACAACCTTCGAACCGACTAACTCATAATGTGATAAGAACTCAAACCCTAATCTTTGTTTAGTCTAAATTGAGTAACCACTACCTACAAAATCAAAAAAAAGAAAGAAAAGGAAATCAGTAAAAAACTGAGGAACTTTTTGATTTCTAGCTTACTCTTTCCTCTTCTCGCTGATTGTCCTGCTAGAAAGCTCTAAAATAGAGCCTAAATGAGTGAATGCTCTAAGTAGGAAATAAACTTAAAATACATTTCACTGAAAGTATAATTAATTTTCAATGGAGCAGTGGAAAAACAGCCAACAATTTTTCCGAGACCACATGCCTTTGCCCAAGTTTGTGTAAGATAGAAATTATTGATTGTGAAAATAAAGTGATAATATTGTTTGTGGTTGAAATAAAGGGAATAACCATGTTGATTTAACGAAAATTATCAATTGGAAACATAAGGAATGATTAATTATAATCGTCGGGTGTTACAGAAGAACGTAATTGTCAGTAACTACAATGGTCAAATGAAAATGTGCAATTTAGAGGAATTCATCGATAACAACAAAAGTAAGTATATATTTATAGATGCTGGTAAAAAGGAAAAATGAGATGGGGTACTGGTATCTCTAAGGAGAGCTTCCCTTTATACAGGCGATCGACGCCAATATACTAAGTCATACTTGTCGATATGAATTCTCCTAATTGTCTATATTCCAACCATATCAAGTTTCCATCTGCATGTTTTACCTCCTGCAATATCCTCTAACGTAAACATACATTGCAGCCTGAAATGAAAAAGTACTACTAATGCAAAAGAAATAACAAAGTTTTCCAAAGATAAAAAGATATATTTTTTTTCAATTTCTTTCAGAGCCTTATATACGGGAGATTAGGACATGTAAATGAGTTCGATCTTGAAATCATAACTTTATCGGGAAACCAAATATGGTTGTTTTATAATTTCTTTCGTAGCATTATACAGGGAAAATTAAGACATGTAAATGAGCTCCACTTTGAGATGACATCTTGATTTGTGGAATCATGAGATTATAAAGTTAGGCATTGGGGGAACCTGGTATAATTAGACATCGGGGACCGCTTATAAAGTTAAATAGCAGGAAACTGGTTAATTTTATTATTTTACTATTTGACTTTTATGATATGATAATTAGAGTGATTAGGATCAACAATAAGAGACATAAAATCTTCAAGAGGACATTCACTTGAATAAAGAGTTTGAAAGAAAAACAACGATAAAAAGTTTAATATTCTTGATCTCTTTGTTCTAAAAGTCATAGACTCTAAATTTGCTTTCTTGGTAGGTACATTTCTATCGGTGGTGTGTTGCATTACTTATGTAGGGCAATTCTGTAACTTACCAAATGCCAAAAAAACATCTTGCCACTTTTTTTTGTACAGTTCGATCTCGATCTCGAATCTGCTAAAACTTATAGTTTTCAAGAGTGCTTTATTTATTATGGTGACGACAACTGTCAGTACCACCACTTCTAGAACATTTTTATTTATTATGGGGACGAAAACTGCCACTACAACCACTTCTTGAACATTATTGCATTTGTGAAGTACAAAATTACGCATGTTTAAAAAAAAGAGTAGAAAGTTCCATTTTACATGACTATAAATAGTAAAAACTAACAAAAAGGACACGCAGTTTCATTTTTCTTATTTGATCCATAATAAATTAACGGGCATACTACCGGCATAAAACCGAATTTTACAATCCTCATCCACCCATTTAGACAAAGTAGACACTTATGCTAATCCATGTTGTATGTTCCACATCCATATATCTTCTGCCTATATGAAACGGAAAAGTTAGGAAAAAGTACACGAAATTCCTTGGTTAGCATATTTTCGGAAGAACATCGTAAATGTTAATCATTTTTGCAGCGAAAAAATAATAAAAACTACAACTATTGATGTTAAATAAAATTTACTATCAACTAAATTATATTTTACGGAGAGAATACTTATGATATGCCGAGTATGTGATAACGTCGGCAGATTTGTAAATCCACATTTGGAACATGATAAGCATAGTTTAAAATATAAACCTTGTCCAGCAGATTTGGCTTGGCCAAGAAAGTCGATTGTTATTTCAGCTGGTAGCAAAATTATCATGGGTTAACTAAAATCAAAGAGGAATTCTATAAAAAATAAAGGAAAAGAAATGATTCTATTGCCACGTAACCACGTTTATGTATTGTGTTCATAATAATGGTAGTGACTGCAGAACAAAAGTACAAAGCAAAGAAGAATCTTAGGAGCACAAAGAAATAAAAATGATTTCACTGCTACAAACCCGATTATAAATGCCATGCAATAAACCTAAATATTTTATTCTTGCACATATGCATGTGTAAAGACTTGAAAGGTTTAAAAGAGACAAAGAGATTTACCGAACGCTACATGCTATCAAGATATCTTTCCTTGCGGCAATATATTCGAAATACAACAAAAACCTTTGAGCACACCTGCTAAACAACCAACAAACGCGAATAAGTCCGCAAAACAAGCCACGCATGCGAGACAATTTGTTTGCCTAGCTCCAACCATTTATATATAAGAATTAATAAAACTACAAAAAGAAAAAAGTTTTGGAATAAATAGCCAAAAAAATCTATTCTTTTTTACTTTTTAAGATAGATACCTGCATTTAGTATACTCATACACGCACACACACCCGATATATATAGAAAATTCTGTAAATATCACATTTGTATCGCCTAAAACTAGTTTTAATTTTCTTAATTACATGGAATAAATGTAGATTCTTAGGATTAATATAGCAACACACATAAACGTGAGTATTTAAAATTTGGATACATATATACATATTTTTGTCACCTTTAATATAACATGGAATAAATAGGATCCCATTTGAAATATGGACATGCAAATGGATGGAATAAGTAATTAATTTCAATAATGCAATGAGTATGAAAACAAATGGATGGAATAAGTAATTTCAATAATGCATGAGTATGAAAACAGGAATAATACTTGCATGATTACGTTATTACGGAGGCCGTACCATAAATTATTAATCAGAAAATGATAGATTACACCATTCATAAAACAAATTTGATGGAACAACCAATAATGCTAATATTTTATTAGAAAAAAAAATTGTAGGTTTTTCTAAAATTAGGCTCTTATATATAAGCATTTGATCAAGAAAAATGAGTTATTATTAAGCTTGGTACCTCGTATGCTTCTCCACGTATGTAGTCCAGACGGAAAATGTAAACACCAATTAAACATTAACAAAAAATTCAAACGAAATCCGAAAACAAAATCTTAAAACCAATAGAACCCGTATTAAATCAATTTATTCACCTCTAGTATCAGTATTCATGAGCGCTTCCTTTGCCGCAACTTCTTTTGGAAGTATTGATTGTACCTACAAATCAAATAACGAAAATAGATTAGCCATCAGAAATCTCAATTTCAAGAAAGAATATAAAAACAACAACGAAAGAACACAAACAGCTATGACAGAAAAAAAAAAAAAACAGTACGTAAACAAATGCGGTTCTTGCTATAGTTCCTATATAAAGAGTCACTAAACTTTAAAAAATATTTGGTTTTGGTAATAATATCTTAGAATTTATATAGTTTATTATAATTTGAGATTACATGAGACAATTAAAAAAGAAAAAATATCCGGGACTTCCAAAATTAGTTTAATATTTGCAACATAAAAAGTAATTTCTTTAACAAATATAGAAATATTTTATAATTGGAATATTTGTAATATGATTACTTTTTTTCATACCTTTTGTCGCATAAGAATAAATATTTTTTTCTTTTATTTTTAATTATATACGGTCAGATCAGAAAATCTAGTCAAATCCGACCTTTTTGCTATGATAGCATTGGATATGTATATTAATCATTGACTTTGTTTATATTAGTAAATTAGCGATATTAATGGAACTTGTAAGGTTGTGTTCAGGTAAATTAATTTGATTTTTTTAGATACTGGAAACATAAATATTAGTTAGAATTTCAAATTAACTGTATTGATGGAACCCGTAAGATTGTGTTCAGGTAAATAATTAGATTTTTCGGATACTCTAAACATAAATATTAATTAAAATATCAACTAATATAGTAATTTTTAGATGTTGTTAGTAATTTTTTCTAGATGTTTATCAATAATATTAAAAATTAATATAGTCATTTCTAGTTCAATGAATTAATGTTTGTTTAATTTTACTTAACCAATAATAATAAATTAAACAAAGCTTTTAGTTGGCAGCCTAGCAACAAGTCTGGGCTCCAACACCTTTCGAACAACAATGCCTAATCTATGAAAAATAAAACTACCATAACCACTACCGGCGTCATTACTAACTAAGCGGTTCTTGGACGCTTGAAAAAGCATAAAGTATCCTCACCCAATTCTCCTAGAGTAGAAAAAGCTAAGACACCCGGACCATAACCATGGAAAACACACTTGTCCAAGTATTTAGTGTGTTTACGTGAGACCGCGCGCTAGATGTAGCTTTTAGGGACGAAAGAGCGGATTCCATCACGGTGAAGGGCGAGACTCTGTGACTTCCATACAAACATCCTTTCCATTTTCCCAGTTGAGCACAAGAATGTCGGCGAGGTTTCAAATCTTTGTCGTCCTTCGTCAGAAAACCCAGAGAAACTTCCTTACGCACCGGCACACCAGCTTTGTAACAAATGTCAGCGATTACATCACGAACAAAATCATGTCGGAATTTAGGGCCAATATCCTTAGCACAATGAAGCGCGTGATCCCCAAAGATATCCATAGACACATTACAACTTGGGCATAATCCATTCTCAACGAACGGTGGGATACCAAAGCGATAGCAAAGCACGACTCTAAACCTGTCTAGCCAAGGCATCGATTAAGCCCACTGATGGGTACAGCTAATAAATAATATTGCGCATGCTTGATACGGTTACTTGCCACAAAATGGAATCTCTTGCAGGACATAGAAAATTGGTCCGGGATTTGCTTCTTAACGCATCGAAATAAGTGACTGCCAGGAGTGCATGGAAGTAGGGGCGTGTTATCGATACAATATGTAGAAGGTAAACCACATACCCGAATAAAATTTTCGAAGTGCAAACCGATAAGCGGTGGCCTTTGTCCGTTGAGAATGAACTACCAAGAATCACCTTTTGCACCGAAGTAGTTTGACTCTGAGAAGCGAGGTAACAATAAGTGCTGGTGTCAGCCATGGTGTAAATGCCAAGTCCACCATCTTTGATAGGCAAGGTAGCTAATCGCTGTTGTAAAGGACCAAACCCCGCACCATCACACGTAATTAGAAGTCTCAAGTATCTAAGTAGATGATCATCAAAAGGGCGTGGCTGATTGCGAGGCTGCCGGGGTTGGTAAGTACGCATTGCAAAATATAATCGAGACACTCCAGTGCAACAAATACAAATCTTATTATTCCATAAATATGTTGAATTAATTTTTTTATTTTAATCATAAATGTCCGAAATTAATATAGTAGTTTTGTTTATTTTCTGGATTTTTTTTCCTTACAGTAGAGTTTACAAATTTAAAACAGGGGAAAATATGGCTAGCCCAATTTTGGAATTTCTTATGTTAGGAGCCCACCATTAAGATACCTTGTATTAGAAACCCAAAATTAGTTATAGAACTATTACTTTTACTATACTGACCTTTTATTATAGTAATTATCTTATATTTATATTAATGTCTACGTGAAAAAGTCAAAAACCATGAATTTAGGAAAATCCCAACAATCAAGCTCACCTAATTTTTATCGTCCATCCATATCCCCCGGACGCGCGTCATATTCTCTACGTCTGTTTTGCTTCTTCTTTCTTCTTTCTTCAAGCTAAAAAAAAAAAAAAACATTTCCTTGTTTATTACGTCGTCGTCTTCACTAGCTTTAAATTTTATTCCTCTTGCTTGACGCTGGTACAGAGCCGATGGGATTTTTTCTTTTTGAAAAAGAAAAAAACAGATTATCATCTTGCTAACTTGTCACTTAGATCTTTTACCCCGAGAAAAGGATCTTTTGATTATGACTGTTGCAAAGCTTCGTGATTAAAGAAAGAAAAGGCAAATTATCACCACGTTTTAAGGTCAGTTAATGGTGTTGTTTTCAGAAACAGTTGTTTTGTCTTTTTCTAGTTGATGGTGCTATACATGCAATCAGCCTCATTCTCTTTTCCTTGCTGTTGTTGGAGTTACCATTGGAAAACAAATTTTATTTTTCACAAAATTGATTTGTGTTGGAGTTATTAGTTGCAAATTTCTTCTTGCTATCTTGTGGACGATATGGTTAGTTTATATCAGTCAAAGTAGATTTCTTAATTTAACTTTGTTACTCTATATTGTTTGATATAATTCGTGAATGATTTCTTTTTTTCTGTTTGTGTTAGTTTACACCAAGATGCTGCTCTAGTCCTAACATTCATTAGTTGAAAGTATTTGTGATATTTTGATTTTTCCACCGGTAACTAGGTGATCGTTAGAGTTATCCCATCAAACAAGCAGTTTTATTCTTCACCTGCCCGTTTTTTGATATGGCGCTAAGGCAGAAAACTAAATAATATTTGCTCTATAATTATCACCATTTATACTTGTTTCAGATTTGATAACTGAAATTTTCACCAATTATACCTATAAATTTGCAATTATCACATATTTTATTACAATAATTACATTTATCACCAAATACACCTCCATGTTTATTTAAAAAAATAAAAAAACTTGTGATGATATAGATACGATGAGTGCTTATGCTACTTTTACTGGAGGTTCCCTATTCATTGTTTTATTAGATGCGGAAGTTGGCCATTAAATTGAGACGGTGGTGGTGTGGTGTATTGGTGCTGGTAAGGAAAAGATGATGCTTGGCATGAAATGAAAGTGGATTGTGAATGTGAAAAACATGAGGAGTTCAGACCTGGTACGTACTGGTTGTAGCTTGCAACTTGTGGCGAAAGAACGGTAGTGCGCATACACCGAGTTTAGGACTGGTAAATGTGACATGAAAGTCTGGTGGTAATGGATGTGAAGGTGAGCTTAACTGGTGATGGTTTTAGAATTGTGGATGAACCTGCGGCATCGTGAACCTGACCAACAATATACACGATAAAGACATGGGGAGAGGTGGATAAGAAGGCCTCTTGATGTAGAAGAGATGAATAAAGTCCTCGGGGAACTGGGAACTAGACAATATGCTGCCTCTTGACATTAATGTCCAAAACATGTCTGGCTTTTCCTCACGACAGATTCCCTTAAATTGGGACTGCCTGCCGCAACTA
Source organism: Papaver armeniacum (assembly GCA_023531295.1). NCBI lineage: Eukaryota > Viridiplantae > Streptophyta > Magnoliopsida > Ranunculales > Papaveraceae > Papaver > Papaver armeniacum. The sequence goes on from JAJJWW010002823.1 coordinate 26,800, forward strand.
CTATATCAAGACGTGGCTAAATTCAACTTCCACTAGGCTGTTTCCTTTACATCAAGTATCCTATTGTATTGAAAATCATTCAGAGAGTGAGTAGTTAGCATCAAGATGACATGACATGAGACATGGCATACTTTTCTCGTAAATGGAGCGGCACTTGAATACATTATGTAATGAATTTGCTATCATATATAGGGGAATGCTATCATAACTTTAAATGCTATACATAACTATAAGACGTAGGTTCTTTAATTTCTAAAATTTCATTTATCTCAATTAGGTTTTTAAGAACGTGTGTAAACATTAATTTTCACAATAAAAAGATTGTGAACTGACCTTTATCACAACCGCCCGTGATAATTAATATTTTCACTGGCAGGATAATTGAAACCATCACAGGTACACTGTCAAGTATCAAGTATCAACACATACAAACCCCATAAGAAGAAAAAACAAGAGACAACGAAATCATCGTATCTATTACCCACGACTGGGAAGAGGAGAATCATAAGAAAATATTCTCGTAACAGACCGAAAATTTTGGTAACTAATAGGTGGACCAATTACATTGGAAAATATTGTTTGAATAAAGCGAAAGACATGCGAAAAAAAATGGATTGAACGGAATTAATGGTAAAATATTAATTTGTCAATTAATTTTCTATTAAGGTGTAAAGGTTAACTACTAGCGAAGATACAGCCAAATCAACGACTTTTTTTTTTCTTTTCAATATGTAACTAATTAAGGGTAAGTTTGTCCATTTAAAATTGTGGAAATGTAGATCACATCTAAAAGTACTGTTTTTAGCCGTAGATCTTGTAATTTGGGCTACACATATATGCCAACTTAATGACCGGTTTATAAAAGAGAGAAGAATCAAACTTGGGTTTCTCAGAAATTTCCACAATTTAAAACTTATTATTTTATTCCACAAATATGTTGAGTTGATTTTTTTATTACAGTCATAAATGTACGAAATTGATATAGTATTTTTTTATTTTCTGGATTTTTATAATAACTACATGAAATTATAAAAGATTAATAAAGATTAATTTAGTAATCCTTTTGTCAATTCTATATATATATATTTTTTTTTTCCTTACAAAATATTTTAAAAATATAAATCTCATTAATTTATCCATGAATACGTTGAATTGATTTTTTTTAATTTTATTCATAAATGTAAGAATTAATATAGTATTTTTTTATTTTCTGGATTTTCTATAATAAGTACATGAAATTATAAAAGATTCAAAAAATATAAATTATTTTATTTTATTCCCTAAATATGTTGAATTGATTTTTTTTTATTTTAATCATAAATGTCCGAAATAAATATAGTAGTTTTGTTTATTTTCTGGATTATCACACTAAATGCACGAAATTAATATAACAATTTTTCTAAATAATAAGGGTCGTCCGTCGCGTGTGTCCCAACAATCCACCCAATCTACACCGCACATTGTCAGATCAACGCACAATATCTAACGAAATTTCATCCGATTTAATACGGATGGTTTCTCAATTAGCCAATGAGAGCGCGAGGTTTCGCTCACCATCCAATAGGAGAGAGGGTAAGCTCCACCAGTGCTACTTTTATTCTGGAGTGAGGGATGGTATTGAGTTTTTAGGTTGTTGATTTAGAAATCTAAATAAGTAATGTCTTATTTATATTGTTTTGCATATCAAATAATACTCGACGTTAGGAGGAGAAGATAAGCCAAATGTCCCATCTTGTCTCGCGCTTTGCATATGTTTTCGAGATAATTTTGTCGAAATACGAAACCACGGTGAGTGGAGTTGTCCTTAATATCAAAATTGTGAAACTAGATGTATCCAGTAATATGGTTGTAATGTTCTTGTCGTGGCCACTAGAAGTTGACACTATAACTCGCCTCCAGAAATTGACATGAGTAAAGTTGAAAATTTTCAAAGTTCTACCACTTTAATCAGGGGCAGAAAAGTCACCACAATAGGGTTAATGAAATTATGTTGATAATCTAAAAATGTTTGCCTTCCTTAATTGAAGGAGCAAAAACTCTACCTGAAGATGGTACAAATTATAAGCTAAAGGGTTCTCCCATGAAGTCAGGATAGGCCACACATCACCACAAGGTTGGCTTTATCACACTTTGGTGGCATCTATCGTCTCCTGAAAATCGAACTTTCCTCTATTGAACAATCTTTTTGATTAAGATGTTCCGGGAAGATCTACTTAGACTTAGTTCTCGTAAAAATGATTATATGGTGTGGACTTTAACGCAGAATGCTGAGTTGTCTGTTGAATTTATGTCAATGTTATCATAAATTCATTTTCTTTTCAATCTTATCAATCAGATGAGATTCTTAGAAGTCATTGGAAACTACAAGTTATCCCAACAATCAAGTTGTTTGTTTAGAAATTCTTGATAGATTTCCTTCCGAAAAAAGCGAAAATTTCTTTAATCCTTCGTGATGTACACAACGCTTGTTTTTCGATAATTAACTTGAAGATATCATACATCTTCATATCCAGCTGTGTTAGAGCATAGCTCGGTTGAACCCACCAAGCGTTGGTATGTCAAGTTTGGTTGTCATATTTTAGTGAATCAAAACTCATGTTAAGAGTCGCTTGATTATGTACTAGAGTCAACTTCGTATAGGTTAGCTTGAAAGTATTAGGATATGAGACTTTACAAGTATTGCGAAGACTTGAAGATGTGAAGAAGCAAGGAGCTACAACGACAACAATCATCCTTCCACTTGAGGTTAGTGATATTTGACTTGAACTGTTTCATTCCGTAACGTATCTTTCAAGTCGTGCATATTGAAAACATAACTCATGAAGCATATATTAAATCTAGATAGACATAGTATTAAGGAATACAATACGAGGTTTATTGCTTAACCATTAAACTTTGTAGATAAGACATCGTCATAATCATTTGAAGGCTATTGTGATTATGTATGGGTATGAGGTGAGGATTTCATCCTAGGGAACAATGTTTTACATGTTTTCTAAGGAAGTAAGTTCATAAACTTGTTTGTGAATCGAAAGGAAATCGCCGGGCGTTATTGGTTTTGTTATTCATTGCATATCTTATGAACAACCAATATGTGTGATTGAGTATAACCGTTCATGACTTGTTGTGTTCTTGGTAGAACTATTCACAAAGGCCTGGCTTATGTATTGGTATGACTTTTATTAGTGAAACCGATCTTAAGTAATCACCTAAGATGGTATGATCGGGTTTGTGCTTTCTATCGACCAAATAGAGGAAAGGGGAACCGATCCTAATAAAAGGTGCAGTACATCACAAAGGGGAACCGATCCTTGTATGGGGTGCAGCAAGGTTTATAGCGAGAAAGGTACCAATCCTATGAACATGTCCAACACGTTTTTAGGCAAAGGGGAACCGATCCTATGGACATGTGCAACACATATAAGTTAGATACCATATATATGTGGGGAACCGATCCTAGTACCTAGTCAACCGAATTTTGGAAAGCTAGTGTGACTATGCACAATACTCACATGGAAGGTAGAACCGAAACTTGTTTTGGTAGAACCGTTAAACCCATGATTGTGATTGAATGTTATTTGATCAATCGCATAGTTCTTGGAAAGTCGGATGAACCAATTATAAACTTGTTTGGAAGTGTGGCAAATCGGTTTCAAGGTTGTAAGTGTGAAATAGAACTTACAAAGTTAAGATGTCGACATACTTTGAACACGTGCTGTGAATGTTTATTTCTTTAATTGTTCAAAGTTATTCCTTAATAGCCAAGGGAAGAGAATCCCAGGATCGAAACATAAATAAGTTAAGAATCTTTTAATTAAGGTATTTAACTTCATTTTGTAGGGAAATAAGAATTAGTAATGTGCATTTACTAATTAGAGATTTTCCGAGAGATTTCGATCATTATTTTTGGAGAGCATTTCAGGAATTATGGAAACCGAATTTGTGCTTTAATGAATATCTTGAGAATATTTTCGGTTTTGGAAATTCCTTGGTGTCCAAACTTCCTTGTCTACAAATACTTGAAGTTTACCTTTTTAGCAAACTAATCCTTCGTAACAACAGACTTCCTCTTTGTTGTGTTGTTACTGGTGTAGCGCCTATTCGGAGAGAGGAGAGTAACCTAATTATGCAAAATCTCTTACGACCGCTCGGTTTAAAGTATTCTTTGGGATTGAGAAGCTCTACGAGTACCGTTGGTGGAAACTAGATAATTACGGTTTATCTTTTGTTTTCTTTGATTTGATTGACTAACGGTGGTTGAACTTTGATTGCACCTAGTTTGTTTATGCTTGAGAATCTTCTGTTACGATATAAGATTCACTCAAAGTAGTTCGAGAGTTTGGACGGGGATCTTTAGACTCGTTATTAGTTCTAAAGACGATCTTGTGATAATCCATTGTTAACAGACTTCGTTCTGTGCGTGATTGATCACAAGAGATTCAAGTGATTGTGTGCAGGTGTTTATTGAAGATCTAAGAAGATTTGAAGACGAAGAAGATATTGATTTCTGATTTGTGGGTTCATAATCTTTGGTGTGCACAATACTTGTTTCGGTAAAAGAGGATCCAATTAATAATCGGTTTATCTTTATGATAGATTGGATTGATTAATTGAGTAGATCGGCATCAACACAATTCTTTAGATTAATAGTAAGGCTGCACACGGTGCGGCTCGGTGCGGTTATGAGTAAAACCGTTCACCTAACCGTGTATAGCACGGTTTCCATTTTAAAAAACCGTAACCGAACTGGTTTGGAATCGGTTCGGTTATAAACCGATCAACGGCGACTTAATCGGTTAATCAAAAAAAAAAACATGAAACTTACCATTAAATCAGATATAATGAATCAAGAATACAATTCAATTCAATAATTATAGTCATCAGTTGAATCAACATTACAATATATAACAAACAACAACAATTTAGAAGAAATGATCTTTTCAGGCGTTTTCTCAAACAACTTTTCTGCACAACTTGGTGGTATCATTAAGCGTCAATGAATCATCTTGTGAAATTCCCAGTTCTCGGCAGATTCAATTCTAACACAAACCCATAACTCAAACCACTTTCCCATGTTCTTTATTGGTACTAACCCACACCATCCATGATTTATATAAATTAAAACAGAACATCAATTTTAAACAAAGAGACATGATTTACATGAAAATCCATATGATTATTTGTTGTTTCATATGAAAACACTAATAAAAATAAAAAGATTTCAAAATGAGAAGAAGAAGAAGAATATGATTCATCTGTTGTTTAACTAAAAATTAATTTCGTATGGTTTCCCATATGATAGCTATGATTCAAATATCAAAACGAGAAGAAGAAGATGATTAAATTCATATATAAAGCTAGGGTTTCATCATATACCATAACTGATTTGAATTGAAGTTGAAGATTTGTTTGTTGAAGATGATTATCGAATCACTGATGGATAAAAGAAACTGTGATGGGGAAAGGTGGTGATTGTGGTGATCGTGATGTAGGTGATGGTGGTGGAAAGGGAAGAGCCGTTGCTGCTGGAAAGAAAGATGAAGAAGATAACGAAGTGGTGTTTAGGGTTTGTGTAATATATATTGAGATGGATGGCTAGGATGTATTTAGATGAGTGGTTATAGATGATCGGTTTTTCGGTTCGGTTAGGTTGCGGTTATTGGTGGAACCGTTGGCCGAACCGAAGATCTAACGGTTATTAAAATTAAAACCGTGACCGACCGTTGGATTATCGGTTCGGTGCGGTTATGATGAGTGCCAAATATTGCATATTTCTACACCTTTTTATTGGCATTTAACTCATTTTTTGTGCTCAGAAATCAGATATTATCCCAAATTCTGTGTTTTCCACCATTTTCAAGAATAAATATTTGTACTAATTAATTTTGTATTTTTAGGTAATAAATAAAGCTTGGAGAAATTAAGGAGCCAAAAGAGCAGAAAATTGGAGACGAGCGTCTATGGAGCAAAAAGCCAAAGCCCGCGCGCGCATCAGTTGCAACCCAACAAGGAGCAACCCATTCACAAGACATGGGCTTGAGCAGTCCAAGACCCGACCCATCACCCGGATCCGAGTCCGTTCCTTCTGAGCCGTGAGATCTTACACTTCCGAGATCCAACGGTCGCTCCAACCTTCCCATCGACCCTTCGCTGCAACCGCTTCACACCACATCCACCTATACCTACACCCCATCGGCCAACACCCATTTCTCTTCACTTTCTCTTTCTTCCTCTCTTCCCCCGACAATTGTAGAGAGAACCCATTCTCTCCACCTCCTTCACCCATACCAGAGCAATCACCACCACCTCCATCTCCTGACACCCCAACAGCCGCACCACCTTCTCCCCCCTACTTGCTCTCTATGTCACTCGTAGCTTCTTCCCTAGAAGCTAAGTCTGCGAGATAGGAAGAACTAGGGTTAGGGTTACATCAAATCAATTGAGGGAACCATCATTCTTTGAGACAATTGACGAGAGGAGAGCACAATTCGAGAGGGTATGGGCGAAAGGGTATTGTTTAATTTCTATTTTTGAAGTAAATTAGGGTTTGGGAATTGCATGTATAAATAGGGCTTTTGGGTGTGTGTTAGAACTTATGCCCGGAGCTAGCAGGCACCAACTTTAGTATAATTTGTATGTTAATCATGTTCTAAGTAAATTGCTAGGGTGTGATGAAACCCCTAGTTCATATGCTAATACATCCAAAGAATCATGTTGTTCTTGATGTGCTTGAATTATGTTAGGATTAATGCTTAACTAGTTGATCAAATAATCTGTGATAGAGTGTCTTGTAAGAAGACACTCTATACTAGGGGAGAATTAGTGATTTAGTTAACCAAAAATCTACCTGAGACCTTCAAGGGAAGGCTCAAGACACAATGAGAAGCTGCCTTGTCTTAGCTTAGAACTAGAGGGTGGATTCACTGCCCTAGTACCTCACAATCTATTGTGCTGCTTCAGTTTAGAGTTACAACAACCTCTCGGTCGTTTCGACACCAAAATCAAATCATATTTGTGTTTCAATACTTCTCGAGAAATCGATTAGTAAGATATTAAGTTAAACACCTCACACACACCATTTCTGTGGGATCGATCCGTATTTGCCTGTTTTACATTGTAGACACCGTGCACTTGCGGTTTAACACGTAGGAAAACACTTTTCAAGACCTACCGGGTTTCTGATTCGGTTTATGCGGTTATCGGTTCGGTTTGCGGTTACGGTTCGGTTACGTGCAGCCCTAATTAATAGTGTTGTTGGCTTAATCTTAAACGATTACTTCGGTAATTGAACATAAGATAGATCTAAAGACCCGACGAAGGATTTTATGTTAAGATAAACGGAAGATCTTTTGTCCGACTCATATCACTTGGTTGAATAGAGTTGATACCAAACAGATTTGTTGTTCCTTTACTGTTTGGAATACGAACCAAAGGAATTATTCCAAGTATGTGACTAAGGTCGGAGGCGTGGGAATACAGACGGAACTAGGTGAACTATAGGTTTAGTTACTTGGTCTCAACTATACGAAGTTAGGTGTAATTTTGTGTAGCGGCTTAATCCTGAGAGTATTCAATTCTGGACAAGGTCCCGAGATTTTTCTGCATTTGCGGTTTCCTCGTTAACAAAATCTTGATGTGTCATTTACTTAATATTTCCGCATTATAATTGTTTTATTATAATTAAAGTAAATTACACAAACGTTAATTCCTATTTACTTGATAAGTGAATCCTATTGTGTTCGGTTAAGTCCGAACCTTTTTATCAAGTAACATACTTCGTTGTTGTATTGTCTCGATCTCGTATCCATAGACGATCACACGAAGTGTGAACCGATTAGTTATATTTTCTCGACTCGGTCCATAGACAATCACTTTCGGAGAAAGGACTTATAGGTAGGAAAAGTTTTAGCTTGAGGTATATTTGGGTACCCTCGCCTTTTCAATTGGTATCAGAACAGGCAAACACGAAAAGATCTAACAATCTGTGTTTGTTCTCGAAAGTTTTAGCTTGAGGTATATTCTTAGTTAACGTAAGTCAAGATAATGGGAATAAGATCTCAAGGAAAACCAATGAAAATTGGTATCGAAAGTCTTTTAAGTAAATCAAAGAAAAAGTCTTTGATTGTTGACTTAGTAGGTGTCGGATTCTTGATCGAGAAAAGAGTGAGTTCGAAACTCAAGAAACATGTTTTTGATTCGCCTCCAATTCATGGTGAAAAATCGTACGAAAAGAGATTTGATTCACTAGTCCTGCCCAAGTTCGAATTTGAAAGATGTTGGAAAGATTTTTCAAACATGTTGAAAAATATTCGAGAGAAGGGAAAGGTTATTGACAGTCTAGATGATGTCACAAAACTTATTGTTCAACTAAATGTAAGAATATGTGAAGGAAAACGAGAAACACTCGGTCTTCAAAATAATCCGGCAGATTATATGGAATGTTAAACCGGCCTTGTGCAAGGAAGTTCATCAACAGGACTACGAGTGTGAAATTCTTACTCATTATTTGGAACATTCACGAGATAAGGAATGAGGTCCTTATTGAAAAGCTTCTACTGTAACATGTCAAGAGGTATATCTCGAACGGATGTTTAGAAAAACATTTTCAACAAGGAATGAATACCTTAAGAGGACATATAGAACGTCTTGAACAAGAGACATTAGAAAAGCTGTCGGGGCGAGATCTAGACCACACGGGTTCAAGTTCAAAGAACATACCATCCAGGCACAAGATGTAATCAAGGACATTGCACCTCGCAATTTCCCTAACAAAGAGGATGGGTTCAAAACCCAAGAAAAGGAACATGCTAATGCTCCTAAGACAAAGGAGGAAGATTCTCCTTTAAAGGTATTTGATGAGGGAGTTCCTCATCCTAATGTTTAATCGCATTAGAATGTGCATCCTTACAATGCCCAATCTTCGGATATAAGGAAGCACATGTGCACAGGCAATCTGAATCCTACAAATTTCTCTTATTCTAGATAAAGAGAATACACAATCTACCTTATGAATACTTTAATCATTCTTATGTGTAGAAAGGTTGTCTTACAACAACTTGTGTAAAAGGATTTGTGTAGCTGTTTAAAGTATCTCATAAAACCGTTTTGGAGATAATATCTTTGGAGAATGTTGTGTTTCCGTAACACATTAGATGCGAAAATTATTTTCAAATCTTGTCGAATTATTTATTTAAGGCTGATATCTATGTTTGGAATGTGTTAAAGGTATTTCAAGTATATATACTCAACTTGTACGAGAACTTATACAAAAGGATGTATTCTCAAACCGGATCTCAAGCACAACTTCGAAAGCCTTGAGTGGAATGACTTCAAAGGAAAGTGCCCATCTTGATAATACCTTCAAGAAATCAGTTTGTGAAAATACCGATAATGAAAAGGAAGATGTGACTCATCTCCTTGTTCAAAATAGCTTGGATGCTAAGGTTGATATCATCAATCTACGTCAAGTCCTCCTCGGTACCATTGAAACTCATCATAGACATGCAACATTACTAAGAACCGTTATCCGTAACCAAAGAAAAGCTGATTAAACTTGGAATCGGTAATGGGGAGTATGCTCGGAATATTAATTGAAAGGTTAATGCTTTAGCTTTGTGAACATAACCAAGGTACTATGTGAGAATCCGAGATATAGTCGAGATGTTGTTGATGAAGATCTGAAAAATTTGAGGAAATTGAAGATGATCTTTGAAAATCACATATCTAAAGGTTGTTAGAGATTAAGTTATATGCTGTAATACTTAATCTAGAAAAAAAAATTGACATCAATTTTTGATTTCTTTCATTGATTATACTGGTCTATTAGGAATAAAACTATTATGGATAAAATTATTTGATTTATAATTTTTCTTGTGATAGTTTTTGGTTTATATAGCTTGTACTTGAATGCTTTTATCTTATTGCTATGTATGTTTATGGGATGTTTGATTTCGGTTTTACTACCTTAATATTCGATCTCATATGTTGTGAACCCTTGTGGTTTGGGTGACTTTTGATTTAGCGAGATTAAGTTCTAGCCCATATTGGTAGGCTTTATCAAAGAATCATGAGGGTTCGATAGAAACAATATGTAAAAAAGTCACAATATATTGAATCGGTATTGGTTTAGCATAAAAGCATATGTGTTTCGACGGTTTTCAACTTTTGCTTGCAATTGTTAAAACCGATTTTCAACCTTTCTCTGGTAAAGGTTGGTTGTTGTTATTCTTTTGTTTTTGACATAAGGATGACAACATGATGATATTTCGATATCAATTCTCCATGAAAGAAGATGCAATCATATTGGAGAAGTGGATGCGAAATTTGAGGTAACAATCTTGTTAGTTAATTGTTTTCCTGTTTAAAAAAAGCCCTGAGTTTATTTCATATATATTTATTGCTTTTGCTTAACAAAATTTGGTTCAATTGATGTTTATTCCATTATGTGTGTATGGATTTATGTGCGATTCAATTGGTTTCGGTTAAGAAAAACTATTGTTATCTTGCTTTATTGTGTGGTATCAATTGTTTAGGCTTGCAAATTTAGGTGCAATTGCGGTGATTTTAATGTCTATGATGTTTCAATTGCTTCCGGTTGAGGTGAATAATTATGCAAGTTGATTTATTTGGTTTGTATGAATTATTTATGGCTTAACGAAATAAAAGGTTTACGGGATGAGTTGTTTAGTCCAATTCGATTCCGGATAAGAGAAACTAAGTTAATTCTGATCTTAGTTAGAATTATCGAAGTGAGGATTCGGTTATTCAAGTCTAATCGAATGCCTTAACAAGAAATGCTAGTTAACTAACCTAGTATTTGTCTTGTTTAAAATTGAAAGGTCTAAGTTTATGGATAATTAGAACCTCATGAGAAAAATAGAGTTATCTTTATTTTGATCTTATCGAATTAAGCGATTGTTTTTGTACAATCGGTTTAGCAAAAGGACTAAGGTGCTTAGTTGTTTTTGGTTTGCTAAACTAAAATGGAAAAATTGTTTAGGACAATTGTTTCCTTGGTAACATATCAAAATAAAACTACTTGTAGTTTCGGTTTTGATATTGGTTATCAAAACATGATGTGTGGACCCCTCGTTCATAACTCTACAGGTTTCAAGTCTATTAAGATTTGTAAGATTCTTTTTGTGTTGTCCTTTATTTTTTCGTTTCTTTGTCATTTTGTGACACAAAGGGGGAGAAATATATGGAGTAAACAAGTGATACTGGCATTGATTTTATATTGATTGGTATCACTAAGGAAAAGAACATTGGTGCTTAAACGTTTTATCTAAAGGAAAGAGTGAAAGCACAGACTAAGGGGGAGTAACATATCATATGAATTGGTATACTAAAGACGTGCGGATTGAATATCTACCTATCTTCCTTAGGGGGAGTATTTTCTTTGTTATTATAATGTCAACAACGACATTTTTAAGGATTGAATGTAAGCAGTTTACTGTGTTGTTGAATCGGGAATCAAGCGTATGTGTAATGAATTATTGTAATTTGTTTATCCATATAATGTAAGAGTTTTGTCACTAAAATAGCCAAAGGGGGGGATTGTTAGAGCATAGCTCGGTTGAACCCACCAAGCGTTGGTATGTCAAGTTTGGTTGTCATATTTTATTGAATCAAAACTCATGTTAAGAGTCTCTTGATTATGTACTAGAGTCAACTTCGTATAGTTTAGCTTGAAAGTATTAGGATATGAGACTTTACAAGTATTGCGAAGACTTGAAGATGTGAAGAAGCAAGGAGCTACAACGACAACAATCATCCTTCCACTTGAGGTTAGTGATATTTGACTTGAACTGTTTCATTCCGTAACGTATCTTTCAAGTCGTGCATATTGAAAACATAAGCGAAGAATATTTGAACTCTAGATAGACATAGTATTAAGGAATACAATATGAGGTTTATTGCTTAACCATTAAACTTTGTAGATAAGACATCGTCATAATCATTTGAAGGCTATTGTGATTATGTATGGGTATGAGGTGAGGATTTCATCCTAGGGAACAATGTTTTACATGTTTTCTAAGGAAGTAAGTTCATAAACTTGTTTGTGAATCGAAAAGGAAATCGCCAGGCGTTATTGGTTTTGTTATTCATTGCATATCTTATGAACAACCAATATGTGTGATTGAGTATAACCGTTCATGACTTGTTGTGTTCTTGGTAGAACTATTCACAAAGGCCTGGCTTATGTATTGGTATGACTTTTATTAGTGAAACCGATCTTAAGTAATCACCTGAGATGGTATGATCGGGTTTGTGATTTTCTATCTGACCAAATATGGGAAAGGGGAACCGATCCTAGTAAGAGGTGCAGTACATCACAAAGGGGAACCGATCCTTGTATGAGGTGCAGCAAAGTTTATAGCGAGAAAGGGGTACCAATCCTATGAACATGTGCAACACGTTTTTAGGCAAAGGGGAACCGATCCTATGGACATGTTCAACACATATAAGTTAGATACCATATATATGTGGGGAACCGATCCTAGTACCTAGTCAACCGAATTTTGGAAAGCTAGTGTGACTATGCACAATACTCACATGGAAGGTAGAACCGAAACTTGTTTTGGTAGAACCGTTAAACCCATGATTGTGATTGAATGTTATTTGATCAATCGCATAGTTCTTGAAAGTCAGATGAACCAATTCTAAACTTGTTTGGAAGTGTGGAAAATCGGTTTCAAGGTTGTAAGTGTGAAAGAGAACTTACAAAGTTAAGATGTCGACATACTTTGAACACGTGCCATGAATGTTTATTTCTTTAATTGTTCAAAGTTATTCCTTAATAGCCAAGGGAAGAGAATCCCAGGATCGAAACATAAATAAGTTAAGAATCTTTTAATTAAGGTATTTAACTTCATTTTGTAGGGAAATAAGAATTAGTAATGTGCATTTACTAATTAGAGATTTTCCGAGAGATTTCGATCATTATTTTTGAATGAGCATTTCCAGGAATTATGGAAACCGAATTTGTGCTTTAGTGAATATCTTGAGAATATTTTCGGTTTTGGAAATTCCTTGGTGTCCAAACTTCCTTGTCTACAAATACTTGAAGTTTACCTTTTTAGCAAACTAATCCTTCGTAACAACAGACTTCCTCTTTGTTTTGTTGTTACTGGTGTAGCCGCCTATTCGGAGAGGAGAGTAACCTAATTAGGCGAAATCTCTTACGACCGCTCAGTTTAAAGTCTTCTTTGGGATTGAGAAGCTCTACGAGTACCGTTGGTGGGAAACTAGATAATTACGGTTTATCTTTTGTTTTCTTTGATTTGATTGACTAACGGTAGTTGAACTTTGATTGCACCTAGTTTGTTTATGCTTGAGAATCTTCTGTTCTGATATAAGATTCAATCAAAGTAGTTCAGAGTTTGGACAGGGATCTTTAGACTGTTATTAGTTCTAAAGACGATCTTATGATAATCCATTGTTAACAGACTTCGTTCTGTGCGTGATTGATCACAAGAGATTCAAGTGATTGTGTGCAGGTGTTTATTGAAGATCTAAGAAGATTTGAAGACGAAGAAGATATTGATTTATGATTTGTGGGTTCATAATCTTTTGTGTGCACAATACTTGTTTCGGTAAAAGAGGATCCAATTAATAATCGGTTTATCTTTATGATAGATTGGATTGATTAATGGAGTAGATCGGCATCAACACAATTCTTTAGATTAATAGTAAGGCTGCACACGATGCGGCTCGGTGCGGTTATGAGTAAAACCGTTCACCTAACCGTGTATAGCACGGTTTCCATTTTAAAAACCGTAACCGAACTGGTTTGGAATCGGTTCGGTTATAAACCGATCAACGGCGACTTAATCAGTTACGGCTTTTAATCGGTTTTCACCGATTCATAAAATTAATCAAAAAAAAAAAATGAAACTTACCATTAAATCAGATATAATGAATCAAGAATACAATTCAATTTAATAATTATAGTCATCAGTTGAATCAACATTACAATGAATAACAAACAACAACAATTTAGAAGAAATGATCTTTTCAGGCGTTTTCTCAAACAGCTTTTCTGCACAACTTGGTGGTATCATTCGGCGTCAATGAATCATCTTGTGAAATTCCCCAATTCCTGCAGATTCATTTCAAACACAAACCCATAACTCAAACCACTTTCCCATGTTCTTTATTGGTACTAACCCACATCATCCATGATTTATATAAATTAAAACAGAACATCAATTTTAAACAAAGAGACATGATTTACATGAAAATACATATGATTATTTGTTGTTTCATATGAAAACACTAATAAAAATAAAAAGATTTCAAAATGAGAAGAAGAAGAAGAATATGATTCATCCGTCGTTTAACTAAAAATCAAATTCGTATGGTTTCCCATATGATAGCTATGATTCAAATATCAAAACGAGAAGAAGAAGATGATTAAATTCATATATAAAGCTAGGGTTTCATCATATACCATAACTGATTTGAATTGAAGTTGAAGATTTGTTTGTTGAAGATGATTATCGAATCACTGATGGATAAAAGAAACTGTGATGGGGAAAGGTGGTGATTGTGGTGATCGTGATGTAGGTGATGGTGGTGGAAAGGGAAGAGTCGTTGCTGCTGGAAAGAAAGATGAAGAAGATAACGAAGTGGTGTTTAGGGTTTGTGTAATATATATTGAGATGGATGGCTAGGATGTATTTAGATGAGTGGTTATAGATGATTGTTTTTTCGGTTCGGTTAGGTTGCGGTTATTGGTGGAACCGTTGGCCGAACCGAAGATCTAACGGTTATTAAAATTAAAACCGTGACCGACCGTTGGATTATCGGTTCGGTGCGGTTACAGTTCGGTTTATGCGGTTATCGGTTCGGTTTACGGTTACGGTTCGGTTCTATGCAGCCCTAATTAATAGTGTTTTTGGCTTAATCTTAAACGATTACTTCGGTAATTGAACATAAGATAGATCTAAGGACCCGACGAAGGATTTTATGTTAAGATAAACGGAAGAGCTTTTGTCCGACTCATATCACTTTGTTGAATAGAGTTGATACCAAACAGATTTGTTGTTCCTTTACTGTTTGGAATACGAACCAAAGGAATTATTCCAAGTACGTGACTAAGGTCGGAGGCGTGGGAATACAGACGGAACTAGGTGAACTATAGGTTTAGTTGCTTGGTCTCAACTATACGAAGTTATGTGTAATTTTGTGTAGCGGCTTAATCGAGAGTATTCAATTCGGACAAGGTCAGGGATTTTTCGCATTTGCGGTTTCCTCGTTAACAAAATCTTGATGTGTCATTTACTTAATATTTCCGCATTATAATTGTTTTATTATAATTAAAGTAAATTACACAAACGTTAATTCCTAGTTACTTGATAAGTGAATCCTATTGTGTTCGGTTAAGTCCGAACCTTTTTATCAAGTAACATACTTCGTTGTTGTATTGTCTCGATCTCGTATCCATAGACGATCACACGAAGTGTGAACCGATTAGTTGTATTTTCTCGACTCGGTCCATAGACAATCACTTTCGGAGAAAGGACTTATAGGTAGGAAAAGTTTTAGCTTGAGGTATATTTGGGTACCCTCGCCTTTTCAATTGGTATCAGAACAGGCAAACACGAAAAGATCTAACAATCTGTGTTTGGTCTCGAAAGTTTTAGCTTGAGGTATATTCTTAGTTAACGTAAGTCAAGATAATGGGAATAAGATCTCAAGGAAAACCAATGAAAATTGGTATCGAAAGTCTTTTCGTAAATCAAAGAAAAAGTCTTTGACTGTTGACTTGACTGGGTGTCAGGTTACTGATCAGAAAAGAGTGAGTTCGAAACTCAAGAAACATGTTTTGGATTCGCCTCCAATTCATAGTGAAAAATCGTCTGAAAAGAGATTTGATTCACTAGTCTGCCCAAGTTCTGAATTTGAAAGATGTTGGAAAGATTTTTCAAACATGTTGAAAAATATTCGAGAGAAGGGAAAGGTTATTGACGATCTAGATGATGTCACGAACTTATTGTTCAACTAAATGTAAGAATATGTGAAGGAAAGCAAGAAACACTCGGTCTTCAAAATAATCCGGCAGATTATATGGAAGCAAACTGGCCTTGTGCAAGGAAGTTCATCAACAGGACTACTGAGTGTGAAATTCTTACTTATTCATTTTGGAACATTCACGAGATAAGGAATGAGGTCCTTATTGAAAAGCTTCTTACCGTAACATGTCAAGAGGTATATCTGAAACAGATGTTTAGAAAAACATTTTCAACAAGGAATGAATACCTTAAGAGGACATATAGAACGTCTTGAACAAGAGACATTAGCAAACCTGTCATTGACTGGCAGATCTAAACCACACGGGTTCAAGTTCAAAGAACATACCATCCTGGTCACAAGATGTAATCAAGGACATTGCACCTCGCAATTTCCTAACAAAGAGGATGGGTTCAAAGCCCAAGAAAAGGAACATGCTAATGCTCCTAAGACAAATGAGGAAGATTCTCCTTTAAAGGTATTTGATGAGGGAGTTCCTCATCCTAATGTTTAATCGCATTAGAATGTGCATCCTTACAATGCCCAATCTTCGGATATAAGGAAGCACATGTACCCGAGCAATCTGAATCCTACAAATTTCTCTTATTCTAGATAAAGAGAATACACAATCTACCTTATGAATACTTTAATCATTCTTATGCGTAGAAAGTTTGTCTTACAACAACTTGTATAAAAGGGATTTGTGTAGCTGTTTAAAGTATCTCATAAAACCGTTTTTGGAGATAATATCTTTGGAGAATGTTGTGTTTCCGTAACACATTAGATGCGAAAATTATTTTCAAATCTTGTCAGAATTATTTATTTAAGGCTGATATCTATGTTTGGAATGTGTTAAAGGTATTTCAAGTATATATACTTAACTTGTCCGAGAACTTATACAAAAGGATGTATTCTCAAACCAGATCTCACGCACAACTTCGAAAGCCTTGAGTGGAATGACTTCAAAGGAAAGTGTTCATCTTGATAATACCTTCAAGAAATCTGGTTGTGAAAATACCGATAATGAAAAGGAAGATGTGACTCATCTCCTTGTTCAAAATAGCTTGGATGCTAAGGTTGATATCATCAATCTACGTCAAAAATTTGATGTGGTTTCGAAGTTGTTTGTAAGTGGTAGTAAAAGTTGTTTGTAAGTGGTAGTAAAAGTTCGTTCAACTCGGGCTTGTAAAGATTTGATTTCAGAATTTAATAATAGAAAATATATTCACAAGTTTGTCACAAATATCGAGAGATACTGAGACTTCGGAATCCACCATTAATCACATTCAATTGGTTCATATAATGACTCATAACAATTCTAGCTCTTTTGTTGACTCTTTTCTTTGCCGAAAATAGATTTTATAAAGAATTAGATGTAAATCATAAGCATAGCGCATCAAGAGTTCTTAGACTAAGCATACGCTATCAGACAAAATCACAACTAATCAGGAAAAATCATAAATCAATTAAAACAAGTGAAAAAATCATAAAGAATCATTATAGTTACCAACCAATTGTGAAACGTGGCTTCCTCCGTCGTCCCAGTGATGGGGTTTAGCTCCTCATATTAATCACTTGCTCAAAATATCGGTTCATAGCTCAAAAGTTGATTAAAAGAGGGGAAAAGTACAAATCAGCGGGTTTTGTAACAGATATAATTGTTACAACACCAACTGTTACAGAGAAACCGTAAGAGGACTGTTGCGAATTCGATTAATTGTTGGAAAAATTGTTACAGAAGATTTGAATTTGAAAGTAATGACCACAGTATTAACGATTGTCTCTCTGAATGATCGATCTCTCCGGTATTATGTTCTTGACTCTTTCTTCTACACCAGCAGAACCCGATTTCCTAAACCTCTGATATCTTCTCGTTTCTGCCTCTGTTCGTCCCCAAAGTCTAGACACACTCTTTTGGACTCGTACCAACTTATATATACACCACAGCTCGATTTAATCTCCCAAAATCTTCCAATATTTGTTCCCCTTCTTCACGGCCAAGTCACGGAATTTATTCTCTTTGGGATTCGATTTTTACGCGTCCTTAGTTACCTAATTTACCTGAACCTTCCTGATAGAGCAAATCCTACGGAATATCTTTCCCTCATCCATTCGTAACTTCCAAATAGAACAAAACCAAAGAAATAATCCCGATACTTTCCATCTTCTCTGTTTTAGGAAATCTCCGTGTAAGGCCCCTTTTTCTTCGCATTTAAACACCTACCAAGCCTGTTTTGATGTAACAGGCCATTCCAAATCGAAGTCCAACAAAATCTCTGACTAAATCTCGCTGCAGATCCTTCCCTGTAAAATACTAAAAACCCGAGACACTATCCAATTCCCTGTCTCTTCCCAATTGATGATACGGCCAAATATGATTGATTTAAACGCTTATACTGTGCCCTCGTTATGCTCTAACAAGTCCATACCAACACAATTCTGCGATTGAATCTCCCAAGAACAGGTTTAAAAATCGAACCCTAATCTGTTCTTCACTGTAGCATTTTTTCCCGCCAAATCTCATATTTGAATTTGAGAAGATGAGTGCCCCTTATCCATTTCCAGGGTGCGAATATCAAGTGGTCGCCCCTTAGTAATTGATGTGCCCCTTATCCAAAATGGGGGTCCGTATAGTAATTTTCTCCCACGAGCGCAAAAACCACTTTTCGAGCCAATTTCGCCGCAAAAACTTATTTCTCCAAAAACACCTACAAAGACATAAAATACCAAAATAAGCGCAAAATCGAGTACTAACATTACAGAGAATTGAGACTAATATAGACACATAAATGCGTCTATCACTTATACAAAAGGATGTATTCTCAAACCAGATCTCAAGCACAACTTCTGAAAGCCTTGAGTGGAATGACTTCAAAGGAAAGTGTTCATCTTGATAATACCTTCAAGAAATCTGGTTGTGAAAATACCGATAATGAAAAGGAAGATGTGACTCATCTCCTTGTTCAAAATAGCTTGGATGCTAAGGTTGATATCATCAATCTACGTCAAGTCCTCCTCAGTACCATTGAAACTCATCATAGACAGGCAACATTACTAAGAACTGTTATCCGTAACCAAAGAAAACTGATTAAACTTGGAATCGGTAATGGGGAGTATGCTCGGAATATTAATCGAAAGGTTAATGCTTTAGACTGTGAACATAACCAAGGTACTATGTGCAGAATCCGAGATATCAGTCGAGATGTTGTTGATGAAGATCCTGAAAAATTTGAGGAAATTGAAGATGATCTTTGAAAATCACATATCTAAAGGTTGTTAGAGATTAAGTTATATGCTGTAATACTTAATATAGAAAAAAAAAATACTTAATCTAGAAAAAAAAATTGACATCAATTTTTGATTTCTTTCATTGATTGTATTGGTCTATTAGGAATAAAACTATTATGGATAAAATTATTTGATTTATAATTTTTCTTGTGATAGTTTTTGGTTTACATAGCTTGTACTTGAATGCTTTTATCTTATTGCTATGTATGTTTATGGGATGTTTGATTTCGGTTTTACTACCTTAATATTCGATCTCATATGTTGTGAACCCTTGTGGTTTGGGTGACTTTTTGATTTAGCAGGATTAAGTTCTAGCCCATGTTGGTAGGCTTTATCAAAGAATCATGAGGGGTTCTGATAGAAACAATATGTGAAAAAGTCACAATATGTTGAATCGGTTTTGGTTTAGCATAAAAGCATATGTGTTTCGACGGTTTTCAACTTTTGCTTGCAATTGTTAAAACCGATTTTCAACCTTTCTCTGGTAAAGGTTGGTTGTTGTTATTCTTTTGTTTTTGACATAAGGATGACAACATGATGATATTTCGATATCAATTCTCCATGAAAGAAGATGCAATCATATTGGAGAAGTGGATGCGAAATTTGAGGTAACAATCTTGTTAGTTAATTGTTTTCTTGTTTAAAAAAAGCCTAGGTTTATTTCATATATATTTATTGCTTTTGCTTAACAAAATTTCGGTTCAATTGATGTTTATTCCATTATGTGTGTATGGATTTATGTGTGATTCAATTGGTTCCGGTTACGAAAAACTATTGTTATCTTGCTTTATTGTGTGGTATCAATTGTTTAGGCTTACAAAATTTAGGTGCAATTGCGGTGCTTTTAATGTCTATGTTGTTTCAATTGCTTCCGGTTGAGGTGAATAATTATGCAAGTTGATTTATTTGAAAGTATTAATTATTTATGGCTTAACAAAATAAAAGGTTTACGGGATGAGTTGTTTAGTCCAATTCGATTCCGGATAAGAGAAACTAAGTTAATTCGATATTAGTTAGACTTATCGAAGTGAGGTTTGGTTATTCAAGTCTAATCGAATGCCTTAACAAGAAATGCTAGTTAACTAACCTAGTATTTGTCTTGTTTAAAATTGAAAGGTCTAAGTTTATGGATAATTAGAACCTCATGAGAAAAATAGAGTTATCTTTATTTTGATCTTATCGAATTAAGCGATTGTTTTTGTACAATCGGTTTAGCAAAGGGACTAAGGTGCTTAGTTGTTTTTGGTTTGCTAAACTAAAATGGAAAAATTATTTCGGACAATTGTTTCCTTGGTAACATATCAAAATAAAACTACTTGTAGTTTCGGTTTTGATATTGGTTATCAGAACATGATGTGTGGACCCCTCGTTCATAACTCTACAGGTTTCAAGTCTATTGAGATTTGTAAGATTCTTTTGTGTTGTCCTTTATTTTTCGTTTCTTTGTCATTTTGTGACAAAAAGGGGGAGAAATATATGGAGTAAACAAGTGATGCGGCATTGATTTTATATTGATTGGTATCACTAAGGAAAAGAACATTGGTGCTTAAACGTTTTATCTAAAGGAAAGAGTGAAAGCACGGACTAAGGGGGAGTAACATATCATATGAATTGGTATACCAAAGTCTTCTTTGGGATTGAGAAGATATACGAGTACCGTTGGTGGGAAACTAGATAATTACGGTTTATCTTTTGTTTTCTTTGATTTGATTGACTAACGGTGGTTGAACTTTGATTGCACCTAGTTTTTTTATGCTTGAGAATCTTCTCTTCTGATATAAGATTCACTCAAACTAGTTCAGAGTTTCGACGGGGATCTTTAGATTGTTGTTAGTTATAAAGACGATCTTGTGATAATCCATTATTAACATACTTCGTTCTGTGCGTGATTGATCACAAGAGATTCAAGTGATTGTGTGCAGGTGTTTATTGAAGATCTAAGAAGATTTGAAGACCAAGAAGATATTGAAGATTTCTGATTTGTGGGTTCATAATCTTGGTGTGCACAATACTTGTTTCAGTAAAAGAGGATCCAATTAATAATCGGTTTATCTTTGTGATAGATTGGATTGATTAATTGAGTAGATCGGCATCAACACAATTCTTTAGATTAATAGTGTTGTTGGCTTAATCTTAAACGATTACTTCGGTAATTGAACATAAGATATATCTAAGGACCCGACGAAGGATTTTATGTTAAGATAAACGGAAGAGCCTTTGTCCAACTCATATCACTTGGTTGAATAGAGTTGATACCAAACAGATTTGTTGTTCCTTTACTGTTTGTAATACGAACCAAAGGAATTGTTCCAAGTACGTGACTAAGGTTGGAGGCGTGGGAATACAGACGGAACTAGGTGAACTATAGGTTTATTTGCTTGGTCTCAACTATACGAAGTTAGGTATAATTTTGTGTAGCGGCTTAATCCTGAGAGTATTCAATTCTGGACAAGGTCCCGGGGTTTTTCTGTATTTGCGGTTTCCTCGTTAACAAAATCTTGATGTGTCATTTACTTTATATTTCCGCATTATAATTGTTTTATTATAATTAAAGTAAATTACATTCCTATTTACTTGATAAGTGAATCCTATTGTGTTTGGTTAAGTCCGAACCTTTTTATCAAGTAACATACGTCGTTGTTGCATTGTCTCGATCTCGTATCCATAGACGATCACACGAAGTGTGAACCGATTAGTTGTATTGTCTCGACTCAGTCCATAGACAATCACTTTCGGAGAAAGGACTTATAGGTATGAAAAGTTTTAGCTTGAGGTATATTTGGGTACCCGTGCCTTTTCAAACTGTCCTTTTTCTATAGTTGTTTGGTTCAATATTCCAAGAAGTTTTTCAATCACCCAACATATTGTGAGAACTTTGGATTGTCAGATACAACCTTATTCATGGTTTTAGTCTCCATAAATCATGCATAAAGTAAGGTCCATAATTATTTTCAGCACTCGGTCAACTCGTATATACTTTTTCAAACTGAACAGATAAAAAGTTTATACTAGTTCATCCATCAAAATTTCATAGCTATTGAATTCTGATTTATGGATATATAGAAGGAGGTGAAATTGAGGTATGGGTGGTTCCATGGGTGCCCCCAACGTAGAAGATGATGAATAGTAACATGGGTACCCCCAACGTATGTACATATGTGCATTCTTGGTGTGCATAATCGCATAGACCCTATGCCTATATACCAAAGGCATATGCGTGCACCTTTCCCTAATCAAATAAAACATTATATTTCATTACTCCTGGTTTCTAGTATTAGATACATGCAATTCTAGGTAGATCACGTGTATTGCCTTAATGCACGGAGATGAGGGGCCACATTCCTACTAGAAATATTATTAATAAAGAATGATAACCAACAACCCGCATAGACCCCTGCGCATGTGTACCAAAAGTATGTGCACCTCTCTTAATAAAGAAAACGATTTGTTTGATTACTTGCACTAGATACGCGAAACTCTTTGTATATCACGTGTACAACCTTAATGTACGGACGTGAGGGCCCCCCTTAGATATTAGTTATCATATACGTTGTTAGTTTTATTAGTAAGGGTACACGTATGTATGTATAATGCACGTATGTGTGTGCTTGCATGGACTTACGGATAATTGTTATCTTCCATCAAAATCTTTACTATTATAAAGCCAAGAGCTCAAATAGGTCCTTTTTACTAAAACAACCACATGAATAAAATAAAACCATAAATTATTCGAGGCCAAATTCGTCAAATACTAACTCTCTACCCCCAAGTACAAAAAGTAACTCGCACCTGTACAGCTCGAACTTCAAGAAACTTGGTTTTCAAAATTCAAACTGAACCAATTCTTTCCCTTTTCATCGGCTATTTCTTTCTCTAAACCTTTTTTTTTTCTGTTTCTCCAGAATCCAAATCCACATATATCTTCACTATTCACAGAACATTTCAATACTATATGTCGTTTAAATTGCTGCTCATTGTCTTTTGGATTTGGATTTTTATGTGTAGTTAGGGTTGGTCTCTTTCTTCTGTTCTAACCTCAATTGAAATTTAACCAAAACTATGTATTTCCATCTAATGTGCAGTGAGTGAGACAGGAGGTCGCAGTACAAAACAACATTCAAGCCGATAAGTTAAGGTAAACCTTTGATCCTTATCTTGGAAGCTTATTTGGTTAACTTTATGTATGGGTTTTTATGCGTGGGTTTTGACTGTAAAAATGCCAATTTTTGGTAATATAGTTTTTCAAGGTTTTGAAAAAATTTGTTGGATTTTGGGTATTGTTTAGGTGATTATGCTTTGAATTTGTTGTTAAATGTGTAATTTTTTAAAGAGTTAACTCTGGGTATGCGTTCAATTTGGAGTTAAATGCTTCCTTTTTTTTTCCCACACTTCTAATTGTTTGCTAAAATGACTAATAGAATATAATTTTGCTTTGGTTCTTAAAGAATTCATCAATCTATATATAACAACTGATGTCTGATTTTCATTTATGCTTTATAGGTATCGAAGCAAGAGTCGATGGTAATGGAGTTTGCCCAGGGTTGAGGAGTTCAAGTAACGGTTATATGACATTCTTATTTAGGTACTCTAACAACGACTCTCAGCATAAATACATAGAAATGTTTGGTAAGGGAGAATTTCAGCTTGCCAAGTTACTTGAATTCTATGTGTGATGACAATATATAAACTCCATGTTAGTTTGTTGTATTGGTGCATTCATGATGTAAAAGTAATTGCTTATTCTGAATTTTAGTATGTTTATATAAGTGAGTATAATTTGGGTTCATTTTAGGTTCTGTAATCTTGAGTTTGAGTTCTTGGAATTGGGTTTTGTGTGTATTTTGGTATCGGTGTTTTAGCATTTTATGATTTCAAAGCAAGAACTATAATGCCTTGCGGATGATGGTGCAATTGATATGGCTCGAGCTTAGCAATGATATTGATTCTGTCTCTTCGCGTTAATCGTGTGCAATGCTTTGCAGACTTGGAGAGATAAATCCATATTTTCTACGCACACCCGTCCTGCTCGGTTTCAAGTTGTTTTTTTTATCAATGTGCATTCAACAGTTTGGCGGTGTTGCCTCTGGTTATTTAGCTACTATATACTAGGGTGTTAACCAATTTCAGTTTTACAAATGCAGGTTGGATTAGCTTATTCGGCGGCGAGTCTCAGGTGAAACTTTAAATTCAAAAGGGAGCTCAATGGAGTGTGAAGAAGTTTGCAATTTTCTTGCTGTTGTTGCTAATCCTTCCACCAACAATTCAATTCACATGATCGTTGTAGATCAAGAACACAAAAGACTTATAGGAGGTTATGCTATGAATGAGTACTAAAGGAAAAGTTATTGGTTTAATTAGCGTCAGAAGTAAGTCATCTGGAATTAACAATTTCAAACAAAGGTAAGGTGTGAGATGTATGATGACAAGCAAAGCTTAACAGCTTGGCAATACGGGATAACTTTGTTAGCCCGAGGGACGATGTAAGTTCGATTTTGCGGGGGTTTGTGAAATGAATAAGAAAATTTGAAACTACTATTTCTAGAAAATGTTAAAGACCTGTTTCCGTATTTTGTTTTTGTGATATTTTGTTACCATAAATGCAATAATTTTTGTCTATTCTTATAATATAATCGGGGTGTTGTATGTCACATGTTGAACTATAACAACACGTGCAGAGCACGTGCACTTTACTAGTCTACTTTATATGATAACTAAATTAATGCACCTGTAAACATCGAATTTTTAGGCTCCTTGCTCTGCATTCGGTGGAAGTTCTTAAAACCAAATGATCTATAAGATCACTCTAAGGAATCAAACATTAAAATAAAATTAATTAGATCAACTCATCGAATAATTTCTCATAATTCGAGGATTTGATAAGTTGCTATATTTTTGGGGATCGACAAATGTTGCGGTTTCTTCTGTAGATTACTTTCTGAATAATCATTTAATTGTTCGTATTCTTTAATTTGTGAGATAAATGGGTTTTTATGTTTTTGATTTTAAGGTTCCTAGTGTTTTGGTAAAGAAGAAGAGAGAAGACGGAGAACTATATTAATTAGTTTCGAGGAAAGAAATAATTTCAAAAAACAAACTCTAGCCCTTTTAATCCATATTGATTGAATTGTGAATAGTTATGGATTGGATTTGAGCAACTTTGGGCTAAGTCATGGATTGAACTAGGAGAAGGTGCATAAACCATTTGCATGGTGGGAAAAAATGAACCCTAAAATAATGGTGCAACCACGAGAAATAAAATGTGTTAATATACCCAAAATTCTAACGAAGTGTTTAGTTTTGATTAGAACACAGATGACTTATGCATAATTTATTATATGGATGTTCATGTATTGTACATGGTTGACTTTGCTATTCTATGT
This sequence comes from Papaver armeniacum, assembly GCA_023531295.1. Classification (NCBI taxonomy): domain Eukaryota; kingdom Viridiplantae; phylum Streptophyta; class Magnoliopsida; order Ranunculales; family Papaveraceae; genus Papaver; species Papaver armeniacum. The sequence goes on from JAJJWW010002823.1 coordinate 52,482, forward strand.
GTAGTAACTAAAATAATCTTCAAAGAATCCTTCCTAGCTATAACGACTCTCATGCATTAGGTATTACAAATGTTTCTCAAAAGATTTCTCAAAAAAATACAAGTCAATGTTGGACGTAAAAGACATTCACTTATAGAGAAAAAAATATAAACTAAAAATCCATGGTCAGATGTGCATCAGGAAAGAAAAAAAATAGCTCTTGGTGAGGATTGAACTCACGACCTTTCCCTTACGAAGGGAACGCACTACCACTATGCTACAGAAGCAACTTTGAAAGTTTAATAAGCAAACATTGACCATTACTCAAAAGGAGTTTCAATACCCAACTGCAAACTGTGTTATCTGCTTTTGGAATTTGTTAGGACCTACGACTCAATGCTTGAACACAAAAAAAAAAATAAAAATAGTCCACTTTTCGTGCATATACGCCCTTACAAGTTATTGTTAATCTTGTCATAATAAGAAAGATTGAATTTCAGACCTTTCATATAAGATATTGTCAAGAATGGCTGACAATGAAACTTTTTCATCTAATTATCATTAAAAAAATTACAAAAATAACTCGTGGACAATCTTTTCTTTACAATGATGTCAGTGATCCCCGAAATAAATTTTCTATTATGAAGCCTTCAGTAAATATTATTCTAAACGCGGGAGGATGCTTTTGCCATTCTGTTCGAACTAAAACAAAACTTTCATTCCATATTTTTTCTATCTAATTTATAAAAAAAAAAAATTGTTACAATTGAATCAAATTTTTCATTCAAATATTTGTCGATCGGAGATATCCATTTACATCAATAATGCGTATTTGTATGCATTGTTTTACATGTATATATGGTAAACTGTATTTTTTTAAGACATAAATATTTTTTTGTATGCAACATTTTTCGTAAACGTTTCCTCTTTTTGTTAAGCACTACCCTTGGTCAATAATACTTTTTGTTACTACTTGATACTCCTCTTGAAAGAGAAAAGTATAGTATTTTGATCATGACTAGATTATATTTTCAGGGGAAAAATATATATGTGTTTTCGATAGCCTGCCCTTGCGCTTTATTCATTGTAAAGGAGAAACACATACGGATTGGAAGTTGTATGCGTAAATATTTTATATGGTAGGTTTATATTCTCAGATGGATCTAATGGCATCTTGTACCTATAAAACTCTTACAAATAATTATAGCATTCATAAAATTCGAGAAAAACTCTTTGATACTTAACCTGGTACTGGTACATAAATTGTTCTTTGCATCTAGATTCCTTAACAACATAATAAGTGCATCGAACTTCACTTTTTAATGCACAACGATAACCCCATGGAACAATATTGTTCAAGTATTCTTACTAGTAAAGAATCATCTTCAATATAATCAAATGAGTTGATTATAATCTCTTCCCGGGAAATATGCCAATTACTCGATCATTAAGTTTTTCGACGTACACGTTCACTAATGTAATCAATGCCGTATTGACTATGTAGTCTTTATTTTCGGTATTGTTCAACAAGTATGTAAATGTTGCATCTATAAACGAAGACATTGAATCATCACTAACCCATTGTATGAACATCTCTTCTGGAACCTTTATCAGATAATTAGTCATGCAAGTTTCATCCTCATCACCAATACAAATCAAAAATTCAGAATAAGATGCACACCCAACTTCAGGTATATTTTTCTTCAGATGCAAAAAATGTACTTTCTCCCACAAAGGTGATCTAGTTTTGACGTTATATGATCCAATGGCATTGATCATTAACTTAAAAGTTAGTTGTTATAGTTTAAAAATATTTGGTCTTAACTAGTGCACCAATATAGAGTATGTTTATCTTAAAAATATATACCCGCTAAGATGTGTATCAATTATTTCTCCCTTTGTACTTCGTGGAATCACCAGTATCAACTGGGGAATTCACTTCCTATGATAAGAATCTTGTCAACAAATGGTTAATCACTCTTTGTTATGTTTCTCATTGTTTGATCAAATACCTCCAAAAAATAGTGATGTGTAGTTGTAACTTCATCCAACATAAGCCTAGTAGCATGTCTCACAAGTTTAGCTTAATCATACTATGTAGTCGTACGACATTGATGTGGTTGTATGTTCCATTGGAAGCTTAAACCTTGAATGTACAGTTCTCTCGGCGGGTAGAATAGTAACAACAATTGATGAGTTGGGTGTTGGTATCACAATCACCACAAAGCATACAATATCTTGATTGTTGCTGCTTCAGCCAAACATAATCACACATTCTGATCATTCCCTAAAAGCCCTGTTTTTTTATTTTTTTTAAGATCTCTTGAATATCCGTCATTTTTTTCCATTAACCAATAATAGACCAGCAAAAGATGTTAAACATTTACATGGTTCAGAATGTACCTTAAGAACCACATATCTCCTGCAGCTTGGGTACTATATAGCCCTATGTGTACTTCGTCTTCTTTTTCATCCTAATTTTTGTATTATCCCAACAGTATTACTTTGAAAATTCATGATATATCAACTTTCTCGTTGTAGGATCATGTGCATCAGTCACAAAGAACTCTGCCAGGGTTATTTTCAAATTCCTTTTATATATTGTCTGGTTATCGTAACACATGACAATCTTCTGGTTGGGAAGATGAATCTATAATCTTTCTACCGACAGATACATCTTGTATAGAGTAAAAATAAAGATTCTCCACATTGCCTCTTGACCACATAGAGGTGTACATTAATATACTTTATTATCTCGTTATTGTCTTCTGACTGCACTTGAAAAGAAAAATAGTCTATGCCCTTGTATACATGTAAAGGTACTTGAAACTTTCTTCACTAATAAAAATTTCCACGTTGGTGTGGTAATCGTTCTTATGAAGAAGTAAATGATCAAATTTGTTATCTACGTTATTTATTTGGATATGTTTTTCATCATCCGGCATATGGTAAATACGTTTGCGTATTTTCCTTGTACATCTAGGAACATCCCAACGGAGAATATGATGAATAGTAACATGGGTTCCACTAACATATGTACATACGTGAATTCTTGGTGGGCGCACTCACATAGACCCCTATGCCCGTACACAAAAATCACATGTACCTTTCCCTAATCAAATAGAATATTATGTTTCATTAGTCTTGACTACTAGTACTAGATACATGCAATTATATATGGATTATGTGTATTACCTTAATGCACGGAAATGAGGGTCTCCGTTCGTACTACAAATATTATTAATGAAGATGATAACCAACGACCCACATAAACCCCCACGAATGTGTATCAAAGGTTTGTGCATCTCCCCCTAGTAAAGAAAAGGATTTTGTTTGATTACTTGCACTATATACGTGCAACTCAATGTATATCACTGTACAACCTTAATGCACATACGTGAAGGGCCCCATTAGATATTAGTTATCATATACTTTTTAAATTTTATTAGTAAGAGTACCCGTATGTATATATATAATGCACATACGTGTGTGCTCGCATAACCTTAGGTTAATCATTATCTTCGATTAAAAAATCTACTTTACATAATAACCAAATTAATGCACCTGTAAATATCGAAGTTTTAGATTCCTCGCTTCCGCAAACAGTTTGAAGTCTTCGTATATATCCCAAGGAACATTGACCATGTTCCCAAAAACAAATTAATTTTAAGATTACTCTAAGGAATCCAATATTGAACTAAAATAAATTCGAATCACATCATCAAAGAAATTCTTATGATTTGAGGTTTTGATAAATTTTATTTTTGGTTACAAGCCGTATTTTAGGGATCTGCCAAATGTTACGATTTTGTCTGTTGATTACTTTATAAACAATGATATAAATGTTCATATTATTTACTTTGTGAGACAAATAAGTTTTTATCTTTTTAATTTTAAGGTTCTTAGTGTTTTGATAAAGAAGAAGAGAGAAGACACAGAACTAAATTAATTAGGTTTGGGGGAGAAAATAATTTCAAAATACAAAACTCCAGCCCTTTTAATCCATATTGATTGAACTGTGAATATTCATATGGTTGGATTTGAGCAACTTTGATAATGAGTTTGAGCTAGAGACTGTGCAAAAAAACCGTTCGTATGGTATGGGAAAAAATTTCACCCTAAAATAATGGTGCAACCTGAGAAATAAAATCTGCTAATTTATCTAAATGAAGTGCTTAATTTTGATTAGTTATACTCATATGATTTATGCAAACTTTGTTATGTAGATGTTCATGTGTTGTGCATGGCTGACTTTGCTATTGTATATGTAGTAACTAAAAGAATATTCAAAGAATCCTTCATATGTATAATATAATGATACTCATGCACTGGGTCTGGGTGTCGCAAATGTTTCTCAAAAGATTTTTCAAACTGATAATTTTTGTAAGAAAGAAAAAAAAAACACATCAATATTGGACGTAAAAAAATTCACTTTTAAAAATAAATAAATGATAAACTCGAAATCTATGGTTCATATGTATAATTATCTCATGCACTGGGTATCGCGAATGTTTCTCAAAAGATTTTTCAAACTAATAATTTTTGTAAGAAAGAAAGAAAAAAAAACCTAGCGTTTTTAGGGGCCACTTAAAAGGATTTAGGGGCCAACAATAAAAAAAAAATAGGGCCACCCAAACCTAAAGTGAGTTACCCCTTATCTCGCATATTTCTTAATGGCAAAATTGCCCTTATATAATCGGGAGATAATCTATTATTTTTATCCTCCGAATGCATTCGGTAGACAAAATAAGAAGCATGCGTCCGAATGTAGTGGGTGCGGTATTTGAATGAATTTTGTTTCATTTTTTTTTCTAGGGTGTTTCTGTTTTTTCCCAGATTCGGGAGATATTCATGATTTTAAACTCCCGAATGTAGTCGTGCTCTTCATTTCTCAAGAACATCGACAGTATTCGGGAGATAGAATTATAGGTTAACTTCCGAATATTTTGGTCATATCTTCCTGTGAACAAAATGGGTATAATCTGTAGCTTAAATAATTTTTTGACTTCCGAATATATTGATGTAGAGACACAAGTAATCGGAAATACCAAGGATTATGGTCGTTCCAAAATGCCAAAACCTAAGGATTTTGGCAGGTTTGGATTGTTGAGCCACTCAATAATCGGAGATTTGGTTAACTAAATTTACCTCTGATTATTACAAGTTCAAAATTTGAAAAATCTTTGTTTTTCCAAAATTCTGATTTTTGGGCCATCGTATATTCGAGAGTTTATTCAAATGACATATCTTCTGAATATTACTGTGGCAGAACCTACCATGCCATGGCTCTAGGTGGTCCCAAGGGCCATTTAGAAGGTTAGGCAATATACATTCGGGATTTTATGTAAATTATATTACTTCCGATTATTACAAGTTCAAAATTTGAAAAATCTACGTTTTTCCAAAATTCTGATTTTTGGGCCATCGTATATTCGGGAGTTTATTCAAATGACATATCTTTCGAATATTACTGTGGAAGAACCTACCATGCCATGGTTGTAGGTGGTTCCAAGGGCCATTTTAGAAGGTTAGGCAATATACATTTGGGAGTTTATGTAAATTATATTACTTCCGATTATTACAAGTTCAAAATTTGAAAAATCTCTGTTTTTCCAAAATTCTGATTTTTGGGCCATCGTATATTCGGGAGTTTATTCAAATGACATATCTTCCGAATATTACTGTGGCAAAATTTACCATGCCATGGCTCTAGGTGGTTCCAAGGGACATTTTAGAAGGTTAGGAAATATACATTCGGGAGTTTATGTAAATTATATTACTTCCGATTATTACAAGTTCAAAATTTGAAAAATCTATGTTTTTCCAAAATTCTGATTTTGGGGCCATCGTATATTCGTAAGGTTATTCAAATGACATATCTTCTGAATATTACTGTGGCAGAACCTACCTTGCCATGGCTCTAGGTGGTTCCAAGGGCCATTTTAGAAGGTTAGGCAACATACATTCGGGAGTTTATGTAAATTATATTACTTCCGATTATTACAAGTTCAAAATTTGAAAAATCTCTGTTTTTGCAAAATTCTGATTTTTGGGCCATCGTATATTCGGGAGTTTATTCAAATGACATATCTTCCAAAATTCGAAAAAGTAAGGTTTTTTTTCAAAAACTCATTTCGAATTATGACAATCGGTAGTAAGGTAAGTGAACTTAACTTCTGATTATATAGTGGCATTTTGAAATGAGAATTACCATATTCGGTAGTATTTTAAGTTAATTAATCTTCCGATTATATACTGGCCCCAAAACGAGTTTTTGAAAAAAAATTCTTCAATTTTCGAATTTTGGTACTACCATAATCGGTAGTAAGGTAAGTGAACTTAACTTCCGATTATATAGTGGCATTTTGAAATGAGAATTACCATATTCGGTAGTATTTTAAGTTAATTAAACTTCCGATTATATACTGGCCCCAAAACGAGAAAAAAACTTCAAATAATTCTGCTAACATTAGCTAAATGTACACTAACTACCGAATGTGTAGTTATCAACCGATTATTTGAGGGCAATTTTGCCATTATGGAAATTATTGATAAGGGGTGAACTCAATTTAGGTTTGGGTGACCGTATTTTGTTTTATTGTTGGCCCCTAATTCCTTTGGAGTGGCCCCTAAAAATGCTAGGAAGGGAACGCACTACCACTATGCTATAGAAGCAACTTTGAAGGTTTTATAAGCAAATACTAAACATTACTCGCGTTAGAGGAACAAAAAAAGGAGTTTCAATATCCAACTGCAAACTCCAGTTATCTGCTTTTGGAATCTTTTAGAACTTACGACTCAATGCTTGAACACGATAAAATATTTTTGTTTCATTTATCAACATATGGATATGGATTCATGAATCCCTAAGTGAAGTCTTTCAGTCGTATACCTAATTATGTTTCTAAGAGGAAATCCTAGGTCAATAGAGGACGACTCTAGCAATCAACCAGGACACAAAAGTGTCAGGGATTGAATTCCCCATTTGAATAAGTCTATTTTATATAAACACTTAAGACTTGAATCACGATGCACATACAAAAGGTGTTTTAATGATCATAGATGTCTTAGTAGTATTTATGAGAGTCAAAGCAATGCTAAACATATTAATAAAAATAGTCTTTGAGCATCTACCAATACTTACTAGGAATGTTTGTGAAACGGTTTGTGAACCATTATCCAGTTCGTGAATTCAGGGCGCTACGGTTCTTGAACTGTTCAGCTATTCCCGAACTCAAATGTCGATGGTTCGTGAACTGTTGGCTATTTCACAATTTCAGATCACCACAGTTCATGAACAGGGTTCGTGAACTGTCCCATTCAGCTCTACGGTTCACGAACTAGGTTCGTAAACCCACCTATATTCCGGAACTTCAAATATCCATGGTTTGCGAGATGGTTTTCCAACCTACCCTGAATCCAAATTTCAGTAGTTCTGATACACCCTCTTTTAATGTTCAAACATTCCATTTGCCATAGATACAAAATATCATTGCTTGGATAATTTTCAAATGATCCATATGACACAAAAATAGTTCTTGAACAAGAAAAAAAATTTGAACTAGGATTTCTGAGGACCAATAAACATTTATTTCTTAAATCATATTTTGATTTGTTTAATAAGACAAGCTTGACTCAAAATTTCTTCTTTGCAATATTAAATCTATTAGAAGTCATACGACATAATCTCATAATAGAATGGTAGTGCATGTGAGTAAATAGAATGGTTCAGTCTTCACATACCCTTTTGTTAATGAAGTTATCCAAATATCTTCGTCGATCTTCATTCGAGGATTATTCAGTGATCTCTGATACTAACTACCAAGTTTTATACCTAGTTCGAAACTTAAGTTTAGTAGACTAGAAATCAAGATATAGTGTTGTACATATGACAATAAGCTTGAGATACCAAAACTTGCAAGCTCGACCGAGCAGTGCTCTAATACATGTCACCTTGACTAAGAAATGTACAAAATCATTCTTTAGAATCAGCTAATTGTTTGTCATAATTCACAAATTAACATAAAGGGTTATTTGGTTTTTGGTACTCAGGTTTTGACCAAAAACCTGGGTTTGGTCTAACATTTGTCCAGCCTTTGTGTTTGGTCTAAAGACCAATGTTGACCCGCGTTGACTCGGTTAGATGCTGACTTCAGATTAATAATTATTAAAAAGTCCAAATAAAATAAAATCTAATTCATATTATAATTTACTGCTATACCCTTTCACTTCACTAAAAATATCTTTTCCAATGCCCGAATCCATTTTCAACTTCATCTTCTTCTCCAAAATCAAACAGCTGCTAAGAGAGAAGATGGAGTCTGCATCCATGGTTTTCCACTGAATCAGTGTGGAGATTGAAAGGGATTTTAAGAAGTTGAGATGATCAAGACACGAGGAAGAATAGGTTTGTAGATAAAATTTCAGATCTCTTCTCTCTTTTCCCTTCTCTATAAAGTGCGATTTGATAATTTTACTGGCATCGTTGCTTACTCTTTGTCTTAAAGATGAAATTTGAAAATGGGTTTTTCTTATTTGAAGATTCAACAATTGTAGATGGCAAAAGGGCAACTGAAATTGGTGATGCACGAAGAGGTGGCGGTTTTGTTGTCGTTGAAGTGAACATTGGAGAAATAGGTTTGTGTTGGTGTTTTTAAGAAAATGGAGATGAAGAATGAAAGGGATGAACTCATTGATGTTAGTTCATGATTTGATAGAGGATAATTCTCCGTATGAATTGATGTTGTTGATTTGAAGAAGGTCAGATGGGTTTAGAGAGAAGAAATTAGGGTTTGTGTTCCTGTTGAATCAATAAGAGGAGGTGATGTTGCTGATCCGAGACCCACTTCAGGGGTATATCAGTAAATTTAGTATTTTACAATTTTTTTATTTTATAAATTAATTAAGTGGGAATGTTATAAATACCCTCCATTTTTGTTGATCTTGCACAAACACCTCCGAGGGGTAAAAAATAACTTTTTTGGAGTCAACTTGAGAAAGTTGCTTCCACTTTTTAGAAGAAACTTGTATAAAGTTGCGTCCACTTATGAAAGCAACTTGTACTAGTTGCTTCCACTTTTCAGAAGATAGGCGTATTTTTAAAAATTAAATAAGGGTATATTTTATGGGCGGATTTTAAGGGGTATTTAAATAATGTTCCCATTAACTAAATTCTGGTCTTAAACCGTCAATGTTGGTCTTTAGACCAAACGAAAAGGTTAGACAAATGTTAGACCAAACACGTGTCGCAAAGGCTAGAAATAACACGTGTCGTAACGGCACGACATGATTCGAGAATGATTTTAATAATTATCACATACTACGAGGCTTAATTTGACCCATGGGAACTTTTAGCCATGAAAATCTTAATCCAAATAATTATAAATTCTGTTACACTTAAAAAATAGTTTAATAATTCCTCATGACATTCTTTAGACTGAAAATAACAGTTCTTGATCGATAATCGTTTTCCCCCCTTAAATAATGATTTTTTTCCCGATCCCCAAAGAGTGGTAGACTGTAATACTGATTTGTGTTGTATTCAGAACACTATGTTGAATCTTCATCTGATGAGCAATAAATGTAATTACATCCTCCAAAAAAATTATTTCTCGATCACTGGGACTATCATCCTCTGTACGTTATCCATATGCTCTGGTGATACTATTCCGATATGATCTCATGTTCTTTCCATTGCATGGTTTCGGTGCAGCCTCAAATACATTCTCTCGTTCTCTTCCCGAATCATCAATAATTTTGCATACAAATGATGCACGAAGCATGGATTTTTCTTCATCTTCCTCCTCAAAGGAACATCGATATCCTCTCTTCGATACTGTCGCCTAAATTCCTCACGATATTTTTCAGCAGGCTTGATAAGTTGAGTTATCCCCTTGTCAGCTTTATGACTTAGACCTCCCAACGGGTGACCCAGTCTTAATTCTGGCAGGAGAACCATTCGTTTTATCTCACCTCGGTTCACGGATTCCAAGTATCTCGTATGCAACTTTATTCATTGCATACTCTAGGTCATATATTGCCATCGACACGGTTTCTTATTTGATTTTTGACTTCCTTCCCTCATCCTAGACATTTGGTTTGTCTAAGTTTCTAATCCACTAGCGCGATCCATTGGCTTTTCCTAATCTGAGACACATCAAACAATAACGATCAATGTATATTTTATGTAAAATTCATGGCCTTTGTTCATTAAAGATGTTACATATCGTTGGTTTTCCAAAGTACTGGAAAATTAAAACCAAAGTATCTTGAAACTTACATGACTTAGTATTCTCGCAAAATGGTATCTCCAGTACACCTTGTTGTTTTCTTCTCCGGTTCTGTATTTTTTCTCATTACACCAATCCTCTACTTATAGTCTCAGTGTCTAGATTTTTGTTTTTCCAAGGAACAAATATTCCTTTCCAGTTACCTAAAATGCAATATGTTGTATAAAGGACAAAACATCTCCTTTTGATTTTTTTTCCCGTCTGTATAAAGGAACTTAAATGGATGATGTATAACATATGGAGAATATAATATGGTGACGAAATTTCCTGACGGAATTGAAGTATAATTAGTTGAATAATCGAATTAGGAACCCGTAATTGCTTGAAGACTTCATTTTGATGGTGAAAATATCTCGAAAATGTAATTGATAACTACCAAAATATACTGCTAAAGTATCCCATATGTCGTCGCTCCTGATAGTGTGTAATACATGCAATAATATGTCTCTGGTATGTGTTTTTGATTAAATGACTGTTATTGAGGTGGTGTCATGATCTCTACTCGATTGTTATTGATTACTCCAAATTGGCACTTATATTTTCATCCTTCAACGTTTTCCATAATCGCTATTTGTAACCATATCCGGATACAAAACTGATATAGCACCCTTACTGTGAGACAACATAAGAGATAACAGAGCTTAAATATCACCCCGATAACAGAAGGATTTTTTTTTATAGTCGTCGAAAAACGAAAGAAACAAAACAATAAAAAACGAAGAAGAAGAAAGGAACGATTGTATTCTCTACCCCTTATTTCGTTTGATAATTATATGGCTACAAAATATCAATGGATGGGAAAACAAACGGTAGAAAAATCCTATTTGAACAGCAAAAGCCTTTCGATTCACGATAAAAAAATCTTCGCTTCACATATTGAACGTCTTGACGATGGAAAATAAAACTTTTGGTATCTAACTTTTTTGGTAATCCCTCACGGACAATCTAGAAATGAGGCTCTTCCTGCAACACTTCCACGTATATGGTCTTTCCCTTTTTTGAACTAAATTCCTTGTGGATTTGTTGCACATAAACCCAAACAACTCATGATCTTTTTTTTTGCATGTGACGACTAACCAAACCAAGCATAACTTATATATATTTGTTTTAGCGTGAAGCGACTAACCAAACGAAGCATAATTGTTAGAGCATAGCTCGGTTGATCTCACCAAGTGTTGGTATTGTAGGATCATAATATCGCAACGTACAAGGCTCGCGGGATTAATGAACGACGGCGTCGCGAGGGAGTCGCAGGGAGCTAAAATAAACGACGCAATGAATAACGACTGTGCAAAACATAAAGAAGACGTGAGACCTGGCGAGGGTTAAGAAGTGTCGCGAGAGTGAATGTTTGTGCATCTCGCGACACTTCGCGAGACATTCCCGAAAATAAAGGGGAGCTTAGCTGTCATCCACTATGTATTACCCTATATAAAGGGCTAAATGAGTCTGTAAGAGGGGAGATCTCTTTGGAATTGTTGGGCAAGTCATTAGGAGAGAGAAAGTTTAAGCATGCTTTAACTTCTAAGTGTAATTCTATTTTTCTATATAAACATTTCATGAATTCAATCAATAAATACTCTTGATCTTACATCTTTCAATGGATTAATTAAGCAAAATCGAGTAAGGGGTGTAGTGTGGGAAATCCTGCTACTACATATGCGCTAGAAATGTGGACTGAGCAGAGATTGACGTAGAAATTGGAAGGAATTTGGATTAACAGAGAAAAGATTTGGAGAAGATACTCAAGAATTCATTGGAAAAGAAAATGGCTAGAAGAAGAAATGTACAAGGGCAACCAACGATTGTAAGAAGAAGTGGGAGACTTGGCTGGAGAAAGGAGGAATGAAACAGAGAATCGTCAAGGATGAATATGAGAAACGATGGAGAAGATCAAAACCAACCACCGATCTCCCAAGAGCAAACGCGGCTGTGGATTATGATAGAGTAAGTGTACATACTTGGAGGTCCGATTTGAAGACGAGAGAGAAGAGGAGCAAAGCACTGGGTGAACAATGGACAAGGAGAGCAAGGATTGAATGGAGAAAACGAAGAAATCGCGACATTAGAAAGATTGAGACAAACAATACACGAAGAGAGACGGTTAGAGGCGTAAGAACGAGCAAACTTGACAAGATTTAATCATGAATTGAGGATGGAAAATATGAGGTTGCAAAATAGAGATCTAGAAGTAGCGTGAGATCAAGTTCAAGATCGAATAGGGAAGAAAGAAGGAGAGTTTTACCAACAGAAAAGTACCGAGGAAGAAACACAAAATCCGAGTATAGAGCATGGCGAGAGAAGAGGGGAAATGGAAGATCGTTATATTCCTCAACCCGAAAATCTTCAAAATGAGCGGAATAGGGAAAATCAAGGAAACATGCAACTCCAAGAACCGAATGACCCAAACTGCCGAAGGGAGAATAATCTTGCAAGGGAGAGAAGAATTGAGAAGAAACCGAGAAATCGAGGATGACATTGAGAGACACTACATTGAACAAGCGCGGCTGGCTCGCGAGAGAGAAAGGATAAGAGCAGAAATGGAAAATCAAGAGATGGAAGAAGCAATCCGGTTTAATAACCATGACAACCGCGAAAGAAGAAGGGAACAAAATCGTACCAATAGAAATATTAATGAAGAATATGAGAGGGTGCAGATGAGAGCCGAGAGACAGCCAAGAGGAGAGAACAACCGATATAATGGCGTGCGAATTGACGAAAGAAACGCGAAGAAGAGCGTCGCAGAGAAAGAAGAGGAGAAAATAACGAGCAGAAGGTCAAAACAGCACGAGCGAAGAAGGAGAGAAGCAGAGCTAAAAAGACCAAAAGAGAATCAAATTCCGAGGCAAATGAACAAATCTTAAGAGAATCAAAAAATTTGAAATGAGAGGATTGCTTTGAACAATAGAAGGGAAGGAGGAAGGAAACAATTGGATGAAGCCATCGCAGAGCCGCGAAGAATCCCTTCACGCTAGAAGTACGAGATGGGAGGAATACCTCCTAAGTGAAATCTTCGCATTAACAAACATCTTCGATGGAACAACCTGCGCGGTACAACATATCAAGGCCTATATGAGGTGTATGCTGCAGTGGGAGAATCATGATGCTATACTGTGCAAATATTTCGCATCAAGCCTAATTGGAGAAGCACTAAAATGGTTTGAGGGTCTACCAAGGAACACAATCACGTCATTCAATCATTTACAAGCCACATTCCTGGGAGCATACATAAGTAACAACTCTTCACGACCAGTGTATTGAAGATGTATTCGGGTTGAAACAAAGGGTTGGCGAGAGCTTAAGGCGGTTGACAATAAGATGGAGAACCATGTGTAGCGAAATGGCGGACGGGTTGAGGAAAGATATCTCATCCTCTCATTTGTGAATGCTCTCTTCGCGACTAACTTGTTATACATTCAAATTTTTAGAGTCAAAAATACAATCACGATGGCAGTAGCTGAGAGTTACGGGAAGAATATATCGCCTTAGAAGAAAGACGAATGAAATGAATTCTTATCCCGGTCGCGAACACAAACTCGAATGTCGCGAACGCAAGCTTGTTACCTCAATTCATAAATACAGTGGCGAGCACTTCGCAAGGACAAAGAACGGGGAAGGTCGATGAGGACAGCGGAAGATAGTAGCTATGGGAAGCCATGACCAAGAGGAGTTTGAACAAGAAAGGAACTACTATAACCGTAACAGCAATAATAAGATTCAGAGGCTAGATCATGTGCAAGAAACTTACGGTGGACGAAGGCAATATAACCATGGAGGGCAGAGAAGTCGCAAAATAGTATGGGAACCAATTAAGATGCCTCCACTGAATGCTAGTGTGGAAAAGATCTGGGAGGCTATACTTGTGATGGAAGATGTCCCAGCACCTTGGAACGCGGGGATGGAACCACCACCAAAGCATGAGAAGTCATGAGTTTTGTTCTTACCACCGCTTCCATGGACATCAAACAAACGACTGCAGAAACGTAAAGAGAATCATTCTCAGGATGATTGATCAAGGGAAGCTGAATCACTTTCTAAAGGGAGAAGAAAAAGGCCAGACATTACCACCACCACCAGAAATGCACAGAACAGTGTCAGCGAAAGGAAAGGAAACATTTGTGATAGAGGTCGGAACAAAAGCTAAAAATTTGAATTGCAACTCTATCGTCCACTCTTATCGCACAATCGAAGATTTTCATGACAACGTGCTCAGTAGAGTCTTTGCGAGAGATGCTAATGATAAAGAAATAATGAGTTTGGCGAGAACGACGCAGTTAGAAAAGTGGCAACTGAAGACTATTTCTTTCTCTGCAGATGAAGTGCCAAAAGGAAGAGAAACACATGATAGCCCGTTGGTTGTGAAACTAGAGATTAACCCGAAACCAGTTGATGGGGAAGATGATGAAGTAGAAGCTTGCTGGGCGATCAACCGAATCCTAATCGACACCGGAAGTTCGGTGAATATTCTCTTTTACCATACTTACAAGACGATGGGAGGAAAAGATGAGGATTTGATCCCCTCGACATATAAGATATATGGCTTTAATGGCACTGCAAACAAACCAAAGGGAGAGGTTCATATGAGAATACCTCTACAAGGATTATCAATCGATATCTTATTCGTGTGGTTGACGTGGAATCTCCATATAATGCGCTGATTGGGAGGCCATGGCTTCATGAAATCTTGGGAGTCGCATCAACATATCATCAATGTATAAAATTTCCACATCCAAATGGCATTGGTATTATACAGGGAGATTGGAAGGAGTCACAGCAATGTCATGAGGTCGATGTAGAAAGTCGAAGAAAGAAATGCCAAAAGAAAGGGTTGGAAGCAACATGTGAGAGATGAGCAGAGAAAGGAAAAACTGATGGTAGATGTTATAGAAGTAAGGACTGAACATACCTCGCGAGGTGAATGCCTAGAAACAGGCGAATGTTATGATAATAAAGGAGCGAAGGATATGAGGAACAAAAGGCATAAGAAGTGAATAGTCAACAAAAGCAGGAGGAAAAGTAGCAATTGAAGTAATGATGTGCGAGAATCTTGCAGTCAAGGGTAAATGAGAATTCGATTAAGAAAGAGATAAAGACACAACAAATGAAATGGAATTTTGCGAATACTTCGCAAACAAATATTAACAAATAATGAAACATGAATGATTGAATGATTGAATGATTTAACAAAGATGAATGAGTAAATGAATGGGACGAACCTTTATGGCGTACACCCTAGTTCGCGAATAACATTTCGTAAGAGGCAAATGTAAGACCTAAAGTGCGTCATATAAGGGGGTATCTCTCGACATGGCTCAGGGGGAAGGTTACACCGCTCCTGAAGCCTGAGTCATGAAAATTTGGGGCCCATGAAAGCCTATCCGGAAGAGGTACCTTGGATTCCCAACTATATATATAAGGTTATACCGGTTGGGCGACCGAGGGTCTCTTCTTAGGAGTCGAGTGTATGCTCAAGGCGCCGAGGTACACGGTTGAGCTGCAGTGCCCGGGATGGATGAACCTACCCCGGCCATTCTTGGCAAGTCTTGGCATATGTTGCACTCGCCCGAAGAAAACTCCACTTAGGGTGCAGTCTCGTAACCATAAACCATATAGGTATAAGGGATAAGAGGCTGCGAAAACAATCGGTTGTTGTTAAGACCGGATGGGAGGAGCTAGTCTTGTATGGCCGATGTTTCGCCTCCTTGAAGGGGCAACCGGGAGATGATAAGGGCGACGCTCTCCATTAGGGGGTGTCAAAACAGACGCAAATGTCATAAGGCTATGTTTTCGCAAGAGAATTTAGGCTCGTCATATTTGTGCAATGATCCTGCAGAGGCAATAATACTAACGCGAGGGTAAGGCGAGATCAATGGGTCTTTACACGAAAGTGTACGGACGTCTGCGATTTCGTCGCACGACGGCAATGTCATGGGGCTATGTGTTCGCAAGGATATATAGGCCTGTCATATTGTCGCAACTAAAACATCCCGCAGAGGCAAAAATACTTGGAAAATGATAAGGCAAGATCAATGGGTCTTTACATGCAAGTGTAAAGACGTCCCGCGATTTTGTCGCAATAAAAGGTGGCGGGGAAGACCTCTAATTAGGGAGGTCTAACTCGGAAGACCACACAAAAATGACAAGGCAGGGTCAATGGGCCCTTACTTGAAAATGTAAGGGCGGCTTGCGACCTTGTCGCAATGAGAAGAGATAAAATACATTTATGAAGATAAGGCAAGGATGACAACTAAAATCTTCCATCTGAAGATAAATACCAGAGGCAAGTATGGGAATGGAAAAGATGGAATATTGTTATTCATCTTCTCGATGAAAGAGTTATACATCAATAATGTTAGCCAATTATATTACAAGGAAGAACTACCAAAAAAGGGGGAGTGAAGATTGAATTGTGGGGGAAAAATCCAAGAAATACACTATAATAAGGATACGTAAATGTACTGAGATATTACAAGAAGAGAAAGAAAACAAAAAGAGTTATCTCTTTGGTGATTCTTCTTCTTCATCCGATTCTTCATCCCGATTATTCTCATCGCCGTAATTTTCTTCTTCGCCGGCCTCGCTATCGAAACGTCCGAGACATGATTCTCAGAACCTTTTCAAGGAGACGGGGATATGAATGCAGAGGGATATTGTGGTCCTTACAAACATACTCCATGCCTCCATTGCGAAAACGAACAAAGCATCATTATTAAAGTTCTCCTTTGTCGTTAGAAATTGTTTCTTCAACTTGGAATATCTATTCTCGCGAAGGGAGAGATTCTTTGCGAGTCTGTTCTTTTTCGGTTTCGAGTTCTTCAATTCTCCGCTGGAAAATTCCTGGCGAGTTGTTCTTTTTCGATTCAAGCTCTCTAATTCTAACCCGAAGCCTCTTCTCGCATTCTCGCAAATAAGAAACAACAAGTTAACAATTTACAAGCAATACTACTGAAGTAAGAAGCAATAAGGTATAATAAGTAACCTTCTCTATCGATATCATATCTTTAATCAAGGAAGTATGCTCGGCATGAAGACTAACATCAACACCTAGGTTATTCCTGGCATTATCTAAAACCTTCGCAGCCCTGTGCGAATTCATCATCACTATTAATAACGAGAAGAGAACGAACTTGCCTTCTCACGCTTAAGTATGGTATTCGATGAAGGAGTTCATCTCGTTCAACTTGCACGCCAAGAAGAGATTTGTGGAATTCTGCTAATGCCTCGTGCACCTCTCGTTAGTAATACGATCGTTCTCATCTATGAGATCACTAATTTTCTTCCTTAAAGTCTTGATTTTCTTCTCGGAATCAAGGTACATTCGTTTAAAGCGATTAGTTAAATTTAAACTAGATCTCGTGTTCGATCTCCAAGAGATGATATTTGGATTGAAGATCCTTTAATGAAAGGAGGTTAGTTTTATTGGAGGAACTACTTAGAGATTGATTGAGGTGAGCGAGAAGAAGATCATTATCCATAGGTTCAGGAAATGTATGGAGAAGAATAGCCTCATCGGAGAGATTATATACATCTGCGAAGGTAATAAGTTAGGCAGCAATATGCAACCGATAAAATAGAAATGATAAAAGGAAGTAAAATCTTATACCATAAAGTCGTTGATTAGCCCAAGAAGAGTGGACACCCTATCCCTTTGGGAGTCAAGTTCGGTATTTAACTTTTGAATTCTCTCGTCTTTATCGCGAGATGACGCAGCCTTCAGATCTCTAATTCTTGAATCTTCTTGCTCAATTGCAAATTCTTCTTTTCAAGATTGTTGCGTCTTCTCTCGAGATCTGAGGCAACTACAAAAGAAGTTCTTCCAACCTATAAAAGAAGATAGAAAAATCATTAATATATATATATATTTAAAAATTTAAAATTAACAGGGAAATACGACCGCATACGTACCAAAGATCCAAGTGCATTCAAGAAGTCAGGAGACACAGTTCTAGAGGTTCCATTGAAAGAATTATTGCCCTCTAATAAAGTAGCATTACACACGTTTGCGAGAGCCCGCAAAGAGAAGCTAGGGGAGCATCTCCCATTCCTTGGAAACAACGAGAAGATGCTAGATAACCGATCCATAGAAGAATCGGGTTGACGGAATCTTCTTGGCGAGAGAAGGATTCGAGTCATGGTTATCCTCGTCGAAGATTCGAGCTTGAGCTAAGGCGAGAAGAAGATTGGACCTTTCGCTTCTTAGTTAATGGAGCGGAAGATTTACCCTTGCGAACGACAGTTTTACCCTTACTTTTAATCTTCGCGCTCGACTTCTTAACTGAAAACCTTCGCATACGGTTAAAGATAAAAACAGAGGCAACAATATTGTTTCAAATAACAAAGGAAATGTTTCTTACTTCACTCGTAAGCGATCGAAGTATGGTCAGAGTACTCTCCAACGGATTATCCTTGTACTTTCTTCTCAATTTGGCGATCTGAGAAATTATACAAACTCAACATATGTAAAAAGAAAGTTGCAAAGGCAAGATTTAAAATGGGAAACATACCTCATTTGCCTTATCAGGCCATTTGAATTCCCAAGGATGATACCTGCGAGATTCGCGCAGAAGAACGTGCGGGCCCGCGATATAAGGACCATTTAAAATCAAGGGTACAACCCACCATTTCTCATCTTTGGAGTGGCGAGGAGTAGTATTATTGCCCGGGTGCCAATCAATATCCTGCATGAGCAATTTATCCTCAGGGACATTATCCTTCTTTTTCAGGCGAATGCCCCAGCGAGATTTCGCATTAATCATCTTTATCACCGAATAGTTTTCAAAAAAGCTCTCTACAACAGTGTACTTCTCAGCAGCTATTTCCAAGTCTGCGAAATCGGGGTGCCTAACAGTAGTAGGGTATAAAGATCCTTTGCCAGCACCACGATTCGCGAACTCAAGCATTAGGCGAATGCAATCGCCACTCAATTGATAAACAGCCCGAGAGAATTTTTCATGGGCCAAGATTTCATAAAATAAAGGCATCTCAGGATTGTACAAGGGAATGGGAAGTCCCGCGAGAAGCTGACCTAGCGAGACTATAATCTTTTGATCATCACATTGATGATCAGAAAACAGCTTTGCAGAAAGGATAGATGAAGGTTCTTGATCAGGAATGGTTGATAGAGTAAAACCCTTTTCGAGCAACTTCTGTTGAACTTCATCAAAAGAAGCTTTGTATGCACGACTAATGGAAGCCATTATCAGTATGGGAATGGATGGGATGTTAAAGGTTAGGGTCAGCGCTAGAAAGGACGAAGAAAAGATTTGCAGGAGCGCAAATTGCGGAAGGAGAGAGTCAAAGAAAGGTTGCAGAGAGAAACTAAAGAATGAAAAGGAGGGGAAAAGAAAACTATATAGGGAAAAAGATCCTCGAGAAAAACGAGGTCATTTAATGCGAAGAGACATGAATGGTCAAGAATAAGCGGTTGAAAGAAACGTGTCAAGAAAAGACATTAATAATCAAAATCCGTGTAAAAGTACAAAACTGAAACAGATAAAGATAAGCAGTCGCGGAAACAATATTGTAAAATCTCATGATACTCTTCCCCTCGCAGGAGAAATATGAGGAGAGATAGGAGACGATACTTCGTATATATCTCAAAGAAGCTTCGGAACTTTGCAAAAGAATAGAGGCAAGTACGTACTTTTCAAGGAAAGTATTCTTTTGCTCGTTCCTTCACCAATTGAAACCAAGGAATATGACAACAATGAATTTTTCCTTCAAATCGCTCTTCAAGCAATATTCAAGGAAAAGAGGCAAGATGTAGGATCATAATATCGCAACGTACAAGGCTCGCGGGATTAATGAACGACGGCGTCGCGAGGGAGTCGCAGGGAGCTAAAATAAACGACGCAATGAATAACGTCAGGCAAAACATAAAGAAGACGTGAGACTGGCGAGGGTTAAGAAGTGTCGCGAGAGTGAATGTTTGTGCATCTGCGACACTTCGCGAGACATTCCCGAAAAATAAAGGGGAGCTTAGCTGTCATCCACTATGTATTACCCTATATAAAGGGCTAAATGAGTGCAAGAAGAGAGATCTCTTTGGAATTGTTGGGCAAGTCATTAGGAGAGAGAAAGTTTAAGCATGCTTTAACTTCTAAGTGTAATTCTATTTTTCTATATAAA
This sequence comes from Papaver armeniacum, assembly GCA_023531295.1. NCBI lineage: Eukaryota > Viridiplantae > Streptophyta > Magnoliopsida > Ranunculales > Papaveraceae > Papaver > Papaver armeniacum. The sequence goes on from JAJJWW010002823.1 coordinate 72,878, forward strand.
CATTTCATGAATTCAATCAATAGATACTCTTGATCTTACATCTTTCAATGGATTAATTAAGCAAAATCGAGTAAGGGGTGTAGTGTGGGAAATCCTGCTACTACAGGTATGTCAAGTTTGGTTGTAATATTTTGGTATCAAAATTCATCTAGATTCGCTTGATTAAATACTAGAGTCAACTTCGTTTAGGTTAGACTAGAAAGTATACGAATGTTGAGACATACAAGTATTACTCCGAAGACCTGAAGAATGTGAAGAAGTAACGAACTACAATGACGACATCATCCTTCCACTTGAGGTTAGTAATATTGACTTGAACTATTTCATTCCTAACGTATCTTTCAAGTCGTGCTATATTGAAAACTTAATTGCGAAGCTGTATATATTGTACATATTGTATAATACTCTAGTGATGTGACATGATCATAATAGTATGATTACAGTATTAAGGAATTGCACTATGAAGTATAACGCTTATCTTTTGAACTTCGTATATATGACATCGACATAATCTTGTTTATATTGTTATGATTATGTGAATGGGTTATGGTGAAGATTTCATCATAGGAAACAATGTTTTACATTTGTTTAAAGGAAGTACATTCATGAACTTGTTTCGTGAATCGAAAGGAAATCAATAGGGTTATTGGTCCGGCTATTCATTGCAAATCTTTAGATGACCAATATGTGTAAGTTAGTAGAACTGATCTTAACTCGTATTATGTATCCTGGTCTAACTAATCACGATGCCTAGACTTATGATTTGGTACTGACCGGTTTTGTTAATTGGTGTAACCGATCCTAGGTAATCACCATGTGATGGTATGATCGATCTTTGTAATTTGGTGTGACCGATCATAAGCGTTGTGTGACCGATCCTTGTAATTGGTGTAACCGGTTCTGGTAAATGGTGTGACCGATCACAAGTAATACCATGTTGTTTGTGGGTGAAATCATTTCACGATTTTGGAAATTTCGGGTGTGTGGGTGAGAAATGAATCTAAACCCTAAACAATGCACTGCACGGGAATACTTTTAATTCGAGAGATCAATCTGTACAATCCTGGCCTAAACCAAGAAATGACCGTTCCAGGCTTGCTTCGGTCACAAAGTGAAGGAGAAGGGTTGGTCTTAGGGAGGGAAGCGAAGAGAGTGTTGAGACCAGAATCGTTGATTCTGAAGGTGTGGTTTGTTTTATGACTTGTATCGGAAGAAGAACTGGTTAGCAGAATGGAAAGCTACCAGGTGATTTCTAGATACTGTATTGTTGCCGACCAAAACCTGTTCTTTGGTGAAAATAGGTGAAGCCTATTTATACAAGTCATATTGAAACGTACCCTGGTCTCGTAGAAAGTGGAAACGATGAAGTGGTGGAAGAATAGAGTAGCGTGTAACCGTCAGACGTTTGCTTCCATGATGAGGGAAGTGAATTCGTGTAACCGTCAGTCACTACGCTTCCATGATGAAGGAAATGAATTGTTTACACCGTTACTTTTCACCACCACTAATTGTCCTACTTCATGACACTTTCTTGTAACGGGCGCATTGCACGCCGCACGCCGTGAACCGCTGAGACCAATACCCCGATGAGTATCCCCAGGTTTGTGACATGTTTGATGTCTCGAGTGTTTTCGTGGAAAACATATAACAGGTTGCTATGTGTGGCAAGTCAAAGTCAAGAGACTTTTCCATAGGAAAATAGCATGTGATATTATTAGGCTTGCCTTGGTCGGCCGCCTAAAACTTGCCACAAGTCCGTCAGTTTGGTGGCGAACTTGAATGGCTGAGATTACATCTCATGAGGAAGGGTAGTCGTTGATTATGGCCACATCTTTGTTGTGTAACAAAGTGGCGCCATTAGCATAGTGGCGCCTGGCGTAGCCGTGGCGTAGCGGGTTGCCCGGGACTTTCCGCAAGTCCGTCAGTTCAGTGGCGAACTAGGATGGTCGAGATTACATCTCATGAGGAAGAGTGGCCATTGATTATGGCCGCATCTTGTTGTATAGCGAAGTGGCGCCATTGGCATAGTAGCGCCTGGTGGAGCCATGGCATAGTGGCATGCCAGTGGCGTGGCCATGGCATAGCGGCATGCTAGTAGTCGTGGCATAGCGGCATGCCAGTGGCGTGGCATAGTGGCATGCCAGTAGCCGTGGCATGGCGGCATGCCAGTGGCGTTGTGGCATGTAGCATGGCCAAAGCTAAGGTTTGGCTCCGTGGCCAACATTAGGGCTTGGCGGCGTGGCCAATGCTAGGATTTGGTGCCGTGGTAATAATTAGGGATTGGCGGCGTGGCTAAGGCTAGGATTTGGCGTCGTGGTAAGAATTAGGGTTTGGCGGCGTGGCCAAGGCTAGGATTTGGCTCCGTGGTAAGAATTAGGGCTTGGCAGCGTGGCCAAGGCTAGGATTTGGCGCCGTGGTAATAATTAGGGCTTGGCGGCGTGGCCAAGGCTAGGTTTTGGCATCGTGGTAAGAATTAGGGCTTGGCGGCGTGGTAAGAATTAGGGCTTGGCGGCGTGGCCAAGGCTAGGTTTTGGCTCCTTGGTAAGAATTAGGGCTTGATGGCGTGGCCAAGGCTAGGTTTTGGCGCCGTGGTAAGAATTAGGGCTTGGCGACGTGGCCAAGGCTAAAGTGGCATGCTACCGCGGCAGAGTGGCATGTTGGCGTGCCGATCAATATGTTGTTGTGGTAAGGCGTGTTTGGCTTTCCAGTTAGTATGGTGGCGCGGCAGGGTGTATTTGGCCTTTAATGTATGGTGGCAAGTTTGGAGCGACTTGATTGGCCGAGGAAAGGGGCCGGCCAAGCATGGGCGTGGCTACACTTCTGGTGAGAGTGTGGTGGCTTTAGAGCGACCTGATTGGTCGATAGGAAGTGGGGCTGGCGAGTATGGGCCCAGCCACAACTTATGTGTGCGTGGATAATTTGAGGCGACACGATTGGTCGAGAGAAATAGGCTTGGTTTAGGAAGGGTGTGGCCAATGGCGGTGGCGCCGATTGGCCTAAGGCATGTCCACGCCTCCCTTTGCCTGCCGTGACTCTGTTTTTCGATTCTCGAGCAAGATTTTGCACCTGCTAATCCATGGAAGATTGATTACCTAGTTCGCCTAGGCTTAATTTCGACAAAAGGTCGATATATCGCGCGAGCGCAAACCCTAACTTCTACAAGTTAGTCGGGGCAATTGATTGAACTCTATGTGTTGACACAGAGTTCTTTTAAGTTCATTGCCAGAGAGCAGCATGCTTTTCTGATTGAATACCTTATGCAAAGACCTTATCCTTGATATTTGAAAATTCGTGCTACTCTGCTGCGAGCGAACACAAATCGTCATGCCATATCAACATTAAGGGTTCAAGGGAGAACATAGCATAGAAAGGATTCAAAGGAACTTATATTAAGTGAACATAGTCAGGCGCCAGAAATTTACGTAACATTTGGGATGGTTGCTACATTCGTGATCTGGATAAATTTCATGTAAGTATATTGAACGGCTCAATAAATATGCCAGTGGAGAGGTTAGCACTCATGGCACCGTTTTCTTACAGAGTGACATCACATCAGATGTAAGGTTTTATGATTTCAACCCTAAGCTAAAAACCACCATCAACATTAAGTCCACGCTTAGCACGTAACAATGGGCGTTGTTGCGGGGGTAAGCATAAGATGGTGACGAGACAAGAGTAAAATCGAAAGGACAAGACGTGAAGAGATTGCCGAGAAATTCAACTAACCTTTAAGCGGAAGGCATGAGGAATTCGTGATCCCTGTATTGGTGGTTTTGCATAAATTCGGCTTGGCCATAAGGTATTGGCATCACGCAGCTTTGGCTATTGATTGGCAGAGATGGCAATGCAATTTGGTCCGTAAATCGGTGAATGGCGTTAGCATTGGATAGTTCAGCGAACGTATGGAGATGGCGCTGCTTTGAACGGCCAGGGATGGCGCCTCCTTGGCTGGTGGAGATGGTCGCTTCGAACGGCTAAGATGGCGCCGCTTTGGCTGGCTACGAAGGTGGATGGCGCGGCTTTGGATGACTAGGAGCAAGCAGATATGGCGCATTTTAACACTAAGATGAAGATGTGTTGAGGCAGTGATGCCTGACAACATGGTAGTGAGTGTTGAGGAATTTGCTCGCCTCAACACTAAAAGAAAGGATGTTTTGAGGCAGCATGCCTGGCAACAAAATAGTGGTGTTGAGGAATTTGCAAGTCTCAACACTCAAGAACGAGGATGTGTTGAGGAAGCATGCCTAGCAACACAGTGGTGAGTGTTGAGGAATTTGCACGTCTCAACACTAAGATAAAGGATGTGTTGTGGCAGCATGCCTGGCAACACAATAGTGATGTTGAGGAATTTGCACGTCTTAACACCAAGAAGAGGGTGTGTGGAGGAAGCATGCCTAGCAATACAGTGGTGAGTGCCGAGTAATTTGCACGTCTCAACACTAAGAGAAAGGATTTGTTGAGGCAAAGATGCCTGGCAACACAATAGTGGTGTTGAGGAATTTGCACGTCTCAACACCAAGAAGAGGTGTGTTGAGGAAGCATGCCTAGCAACACACGGTGGTGAGTGTTGAGGAATTTGCACATCTCAACACTAAGAGAAAGGATATGTTGAGGCAAAGATGCATGGCAATCTAGATGGTGAGTGTTGAGGAATTTGCACGTCTCAACACTAAGAGAAAGGATGTGTTGAGGCAGCATGCCTGGCAACACAATAGTGGTGTTGAGTAATTTGCACGTCTCAACACCAAGAAGAGGGTGTGTTGAGGAAGCATGCCTAGCAACACAGTGGTGAGTGTTGAGGAATTTGCACGTCTCAACACTAAGAGAAAGGATGTTTTGAGGCAGCATGCCTGGCAACACAGTGGTGAGTGTTGAGGAATTGGCAAGTCTCAACACTAAGAGAAAGGATGTGTTGAGGCAGCATGCCTGGCAACACAATAGTGGTGTTGAGGAATTTGCACGTCTCAACACCAAGAAGAGGGGTGTGTTGAGGAAGCATGCCTAGCAACACAGTGGTGAGTGTTGAGGAATTTGCACGTCTCAACACTAAAAGAAAGGATGTGTTGAGGCAGCATGCCTGGCAACACAGTGGTGAGTGTTGAGGAATTTGCACGTCTCAACACTAAGATAAAGGATGTGTTGAGGCAGCATTCCTGGCAACACAAAAATGGTGTTGAGGAATTTGCACGTCTCAACACCAAGAAGAGGGGTGTGTTGAGGAAGCATGCCTAGCAACACAGTGGTAAGTGTTGAGGAATTTGCACGTCTCAACACTAAAAGAAAGGATGTGTTGAGGCAAAGATGCCCGGCAACACAAAGGTGAGTGTTGAGGAATTTGCACGTCTCAACACTAAAAGAAAGGATGTGTTGAGGCAAAGATGCCCGGCAACACAAGGTGGTGAGTGTTGAGGAATTTGCACATCTCTACACTAAGAGAAAGGATGTGTTGAGGAAGCATGCCTGGCAACACAATAGTGGTGTTGAGGAATTTGCACGCCTCAACACCAAGAAGAGGGGTGTTGATGTGACTCAATAATGTTGTAGTAAAAAGGTTCGTTGAGACTTGTGAAAGCAAAAGATTTTAGACTTATAAAAATTAATAATAAAGAAAACTTAACACAAAATTGATTCAAGATATGAGAAAATAACCAAGACATTGATTCCACTATTACACATGAATGAATAACGGTAAATAACCCAACACTCTAATTATCTTTTAAATCCCTTGTTTCCTAATTCACAAATAATCGACAAATTCTCAAAAATTAGTTGTATCCCCTAAGCATAGATTATCTTAATACAAGCATAACCTATCTAATTGAATCACAACTAATGAAAAGAATTTTTGCAAATAATTAAAACTCGCAAAAGCAAGTGATTGAGTGAATTATTAATTATAAATTAGAGAAAATAAAATAGTTACCAATTATTCATGCGTAAATAGCTTCCTCATTGCCTTGGTTGTGGGAGAATTAGCCGCTCATCATGTTGCAAACACGCTCAAAAATCATTTTTATTGCTCAAAAGAGGTGTACAAATGATGAAATGGAGAAAATGATGAAAATCAAGTGTTTGCAACGATTATAAGTGTTGCAACCACTGTTACAAAGAATGATAAAACTGTTACTTTTCTTTTAAGTCTGCCTCCGTATTACGACCCTCGCCTAAGTGTCGTTGACACTGTAGAAGAACGACTGCCACCGGTGGTCTTTTGTTCTTGGTGTTCTTCACAGCAGCAGAAAATGGCGATTCTCTGCAGCTTGATTTTCTCGACTTTTTGACGTTCTAAACTGCTCCCAACCTCTCCGTAACCCTTCTGTGATATCCAATAGCTTCTTTTATACTCGACAGGGGCAAGAAATCTCGACAATAACTCCTCAAAATTCTGCCATTGCTCGACAGTGAATAATATCTTCTCGCGAGTATTTTCTTCCATTTTTATCTCTTCCACGCGTATACGCAACACGAATCTTCCTTATTCAACTCCTACACGTCTTCCTCGCAGAGACCAGCTCAATCCAAACACGCTTAACCACGCTGTAATCCGTGTATTTCTCTCCCGTAACCGTGCTCCCCTGTTTTGCTTCATCTCGACATTCCAGCCAATTCTAACCGAAAAGAAGACCCATACCGCCCCCGTTAGGTCAATTAGAACAAACCCATTTAATTTCAGCCCTTTAGTCTCCTTTAATCCCTCCCAAAATTCCAACCCTAATTCTGCCGGTGAAAACTAGTTTTTCCCGCCAATTTCCTTTTTTGAACGGTGAAGAAGAAGACAGCCCTTAACCAGTTGTGGGGTGCAAATAGCAAAGGGTTACCCCTTAGCAATTGGGTTACCCCTTATCCAAAGTGGGAGTCCGAATATAAAATGTCCTCCGGGGGTGTTCCGAGCAACTTTTCGAGCCTAATTTTCCAACAATCTTTATTTCCAAAAAATGCCTACAAACACACAAAACACCATAATAAGCACAAAAACGAGTACTAACAATACGAAACATTGAGGACAAATTAGACACATAAATGCGTCTATCAAATACCACCAAACTTATTATTTGCTAGTCCTCGAGCAAATTTATTCTAGAAAACAAAAAACATTTGAACCCTTAGGTGGCCCTAGTGGCGGAGTATTGTCTCCGGGAGGGTTTACCAGAGGTGTACCCACAAAACCTTTACCAGCACCCTAGCTATCTACGTAGAATCTTGGAAGGCACTAAAGAATCTCCTTGGTTGGCATACTTATTGATTACAGGAGGAAGTACCCTGATGCGAAATTCCAATTGTTGTACACGAGTTTGCACTCAAGCATACTAAAATTCATATAAAGTGACAGAGTCTACTCAGATAGTTTCTGGGACATCATAAACCTGAGTCAACCAATCACATGGAAAGATTAAGAAGATGGATGTAGAAAAACGTGGATGATGTTGAATAAGGTGAACCTATCCTAATGGACCGAGATACTGGTCCGGGACTAATATCAACACACCGGCATATACAAGGGGACCAAGTGATCGATAATCCTAACTCTAGGTCAACTCACTGGCATATACAAGGGTACCAGTGATCGACTTTATTGTATTTATTCCGGTTGGTCTAGTGGTCCGGTCTCAATTTTTTTTTTTTTTCAAATTTTTTTCAAATTTTTTTTTTTTTTTTTGGGTATCTCTGTCACTCTATTTCACCCTAGCAATGGTAAAGAGAAAAATAAAAGAAGTGATCAGGATTCTTTCGATGTTTCCATCACTAGGATATGGCGAAATTACCATGTTTTCTTTTTCTAACACCCGAGCTCGTGCTTTTATGAATAGACTCTTTAGATGTTTCCATCTAATCGATTGGTTCCTCAACTCCTACAACCAAAATGCTTCCATCCACTTAGATTGTTAGTGCCATCCTTAATAAACATAAATTTCTAGGCTCTTGGAGTTTATTTATTGCAACTAAAAACTAACAAGAAGTTTCTTCCCCACCCCCAAACTTAAATCTAACATTGTCCTCAATGTTTCTAATGAAAGATCAATACCAAAAAGTAAAGTAACATGAGGAATCGCAAAGAGAGAAGTCGGAAAGATAGTACCTGGGTGAAGAGAAAAACTAATATACAACATACAATCGCCTCGATGGTCAATCAAGGGTAAACAGTGGTCCTCCGTGAGGGACCTCCTCAACATCACCCGTAGGGAAGGGCTCTAAAAAGGGTTTCAATCTCTCGACCGTTAACCTTCGAAGAACTACTACCATCCGGTGTCTCGATCTCAACAACCTCCATGAGGGAATACAAGCATAAACAATAAAAGGACCCGTCCACCGAGAACGTAACTTCCCAGGGAAAAGATGCAAGTGGTATCATACGTAAGAACTTTTTGACCCGGAGAAAATGACTTCCGTAAAATATTTATATCATGCACAAGTTTCATTTTGTTCTTATACTCCTTCGCACTATCGTAAGCATCTATACGAATCTCGTCCAACTCATTGAGCCGGAGTTTCCTATGGGCTCGCCTTGTCAAGTGAAAAATTTAGCTGCTTAATCAGCCCAATAAGCTATATGTTCTAACTCAACAGGTAAATGACATGCCTTGCCATAAACAAGCCGATAAGGCGACATTCCAATAGGGGTTTTAAACGCAGTACGGTAAGCCCATAAGGCATCAGAAAGCATAGACGACCAGTCTTTCCGATTAGGATTAACCGTTTTCTCTAATATACGTTTTATCTCCCTATTAGAAACCTCCACTTGACCACTAGTCTCATGGATGATACGGGGTAGCTACCTTATGTGTAATACCATATTTCTTCATCGAAGCCTAAAAGGTCCATTAAAAAGTGCGACCCTCCATCACTAATTATAGCTCTCGGTGTACCAAAACGTGTAAGTATATTATTTTTCAAGAACTCAATCACAACCCTATGGTCATTGGTTTTACACGCAACCGCCTCAATCCACTTAGAGACATAGTCTACGGCGACAAGGATGTATAGGTTACCAAAGGAATTAGGAAACCGACCCATAAAGTCAATACCCCACACATCAAAGACCTCAACGATTAAAATAGGGTTCAAGGGCATCATGTTCCTACGGAAATGGTTCCTAATTTCGGCAACGTTCACAAGTAACACAAGAATTTGGGAGTCTTTAAACAACGAAGGCCGTAGAATCCACACCGCAATATCTTAGCAGCAGTCTTCTTAGCACTAAAGTGACCCCACAAGCATGATCATGACAAAAGGAAATAATACCGGACCGGTCACTCTCGTGTATACATCTCCTAATAACTGTCCGGACAATACTTAAATAAATAAGGATCATCCCAAAAGAAGTGCTTAACCTCGGCTAAAAACCTAGAACGATCTTGTTTACCCCAATGTTGGGGCATTCGACCAAGAACAAGATAATTCACTATATTTGCATACCAAGGTGATTGGGAAACAGAGAACAATTGTTCATCGGAAAGCTATCCCTTATATGAAGGGAATCATTGGGGGAACTAACAACTAGCCTAGACAAGTGGTCTCGCTACTACATTTTCTCGCACCCTTTTGTCTCTAATGTCTGTACAAAATTCTTGTAATAAAAGGATCCATCTAATCAATCTAGGTTTGGTATCCTTCTTAGACGAAAGGTATTTCAAAGCAAAGCATGATCAAGATAGATTACGATTTTAGAACCTAAGAGATGTGGTCTAAACTTGTCTAAGGCAAACACAATGGCCAACAGTTCCTTCTCTGTAGTGGTGTAGTTTAACTGGGCATCATTCAGAGTTTTGCTAGCATAGTAAATCACATGAAGTAATTTGTTTTCTCGCTGACCTAGCACAACACCAATAGCATAATCTGAACATCGCACATGATCTCAAAGGGTAGGTTCCAGTTAGGTGCCCTGGACTATGCGGTAGTGAGTAAAGTCCTAAGCTTCTCAAAAGCCTCTAAACAAGCATCATCAAAGACAAACTTAACATCTTTTGCAAGCAAATTGCAAAAGGTCTAGAAATCAAGCTAAAATCTTTAATGAATCGACGATAAAAACCTCGCATGCCCTAAGAATGACCTAATATATTTTACGGTTTTTGGGACCTGTAAAGTCTTAATAAGGTCAACTTTGGCTTTATCTACCTCTATACCCTTAGAAGATACGATATGCCCTAAAACAATTCCCGATCGAACCATGAAATGACATTTCTCCCAATTAAGCACTAGATTCTTTTCCTTACATCTAGTCAACACTAATGACAAATGATGCAAGCACTTATCGAAAGACGAACCAAACACTGAAAAATCATCCATAAAGACCTCCAAGAACCGCTCTACCATATCTGAAAATATGCTCATCATGCAACGCTGAAAAGTTGCAGGGGCGTTACATAGCCCGAAAGGCATGCGTCTATACGCAAAGGTACCAAAGGGACGGGTAAAAGTGGTTTTCTCCTGGTTTTCTGGGGCAATGACGATCTGATTATATCCAGAGTAGCCATCTAAAAGCAAGAATGACTATGTCCAGCTAATCTCTCTAGCATCCGGGTCGATGAAGGGAAGGGGGAAGGGGAAAGTGGTCCTTCCTAGTGACCTTGTTCAATTTCCTATAGTCAATACAAACACGCCAACTCGTGGTCACTCGGGTAGGGATTAACTCATTGTTATCATTCTGGACTACAGTAATACCGGATTTCTTGGGAACAACCTGAACAGGGCTGACCCACTTACTGTCTGAAATAGGGTAGATAATGCTTGCATCTAACAACTTAAGAACCTCGGTTCGAACTACTTCTTTCATATTAGGGTTTAGTCTTCGTTGCATCTCCCTAGAAGGTTTGGTATCTTCCTCTAAATAGATCTGATGCATACAAACAGTAGGAGTTATACCCTTTATGTCCGCTATGGTCCACCCCAAAGCTTCCTTGTTGTTTTGAAGGACGGTTACTAGCCTACTTTCCTGATCACTATCCAAGTCGGAAGCAACAATCACAGGTAAAGTTTCAGATGGACCTAAGAACACATACTTTAGGGTATCCGGCAATGATTTTAGGTCCAACTTTAGGAGGCTCTTCTAAAGAAGGAACTAGGGTAGACATAGAAACTGGTAGTGGTTCGAACTTAGGTTTCCACCCATTACTAGTGTCTAACAAAGGGGTTGAATCTAACAAAGCATTCACCTCATTAATCACATTATCATCATCAAAATCAATCCCAAAGTGAGCTAGGCATTTCTCTAATGGATCTTCTAACAAAGTGTTTGGTAATGACTCGACTAATGTTCCTATCATGTTCACCTCTTCTATGCTCGAGTCATCTAGTTCGTGAGGGTAGCTTACTAATATGAAAGACGTTCGGCTCAATAGTCATATTACCAAAAGACAAATTCATAATACCAGTTCGACAGCTTAATGGTCGCATTGGATATAGCTAAAACGGGCGACCTAAAATTACCGGTATCTGGTTCTCTCGGGCCGGACAAAGTTGGGTATCTAGGATAACAAAATCCACTGGATAAATAAACTTGTCGACCTCTATGAGAACATCCTCGATCACACCCCGAGGAATTTTAACGGACCTATCAGCTAACTGAAGAGTCATCTGGGTAGGTTTCATCTCACCAAGTCCTAGCTTAAGGTACACATGGTATGGGAGTAAGTTCACACTGGCTCCTAAGTCAAGCAAAGCTTTCTCAACACGGTATTTACCTATTGTGCAAGAAATAGTAGGGGACCCTGGGTCTTTATACTTAGGAGTAGTGGTATTCTGAATAATAGAACTCACGTGACTAGCTAGGAAGGCTTTCTTTTGAACACTAAGCTTACGCTTTCGTATACACAAGTCCTTAAGAAACTTGGCATAAGCGGGAATCGTTTAATCGCATCCAATAATGGGAGGTTGATAGTAACCTGCTTAAAAACCTCCAATATATCATTAAAGTTGGACTCCTCTTAGTTGGAACTAGCAGCTATGGGAATGGGGCTCTAGGGACAAAGCCTGGTTCAATATGACCCTCATTGGTCTCATTAGAGACTCTATCGGGGTCTCCTCATCATTTTCCCTCAGCCAAATAGGTGAACTACAGCATGTTCACTCATCGAGGCATGGTTACCTTGTTGTCTACCACTCTACCACTCCTAAGGGTTTTAATAGCATTCACATGATGGGATGGTCCTTCACCTACTTGATGAACTCCTCTAGGATTGGGCTGAGTTTGACTAGGAAACTTACCATTTTCCCTCAAAGACTCATTTATCTGACTAACCTGGGTTTTCAACTTGGAGATAGCCCGAGAGTTAGCATAACCTATACTCTTACTTTCTTCTATCCCTTGCGCAACCATTTGGTTGATCTTTTCAGAGCTTTTAATAAATGAGGCGAGAGTATCCTCTAAACTTGTGATCTTTTTATCCGAAGGGTTTAAACCAGGGTTGATGATGAGTGCCAAATATTGCATATTTATACACCTTTTTATTGGCATTTAGCTCATCTTTTGCGCTTAGAAATCAGATATTATCCCAGATTCTGTATTTTCTTTGTTTTCAAGAATAAATATTTGTATTAATTAATTTTGTGTTTTTAGGTAATAAATAAAGCTCGGAGAAACTGAGGAGCCAAGGAGCGAAGAATTGGAGACGAGTATCTATGGAGCAGAAAGCCAAAGCCCGCGCGCGAAACAGTTGCAACCCAACAAGTAGCAACTCATCTACAAGACATGGGCTTGAGCTAGACCCATGACCCGCGACCGGATCCGAGCCCGTCCATCCCGAGCCGTTCGAGATCTTCTTTGATTGCATCTAACGGTCGCTGCCTCCACTCGCATCGAAGTTTGTTGCTCCCGTGCAACACCAGATCACTCCAAGTCTTCCTCAGCCGTCCAGATCTCTCCCAGCTGCATCCTACGCTCGCTACAGCCCTCCTCATCAAAGCTTGATGCCTCCGCTCCACAGGAAAACTCGCATACCCCTATACCCTATCGAGCAACCCATTCCTTTCTTCTCCTTCTCTTTCTTCTCCACCCGCACCTGCAAAACCCATCACCCTCCTCTTCTCTTCCCACGCCTGATGCAGAGACATCATCACCACCACCACACCTTCATCTCTTGTCGCCATCACCACCAGCTCTCTCCGCCACCCTAGGTTCACCCATCTCCACTTCTAGCTTCTTTCATAACCTAGAAGCTAGGGTTGAAGATGATTGAAGCTAGGGTTTCACCAAACCCATTGTGCGGGTCGATTCAGAGGTCAGAGAAGCATGAGTAGAGCCAACAACCGATGCGAGAGAGTATGGGTGAGAAGTTATTGCAATTAATTTCTCGTTTTTTGAATTAAATTAGGTTGGATATTTTGGGGGTTCTTGCATGTATAAATAGCAGAACTGTGGGTGTGTAGAAGCATGCCTGGGCTAGCCAGTGCGTCAATTTAGGTTTAATTGTTGTCCTTTGTTGTTTTAGTTTAATTTGCTAGGGTTTCAATGAAACCCTAACTCAATGTTGTGTTTAAACTCTGTTGGGTTGTCTTGAGTGCTTAATCATAAAGAGAATCTTCAATTTTAGCTTTCCATTGCTTTACTCTCACAGTGAATATCATGTATGCATTGTAGTTAGGCTTAAACTGCATTGGCTAGGCTTCAGCTCAAACCTTAGAGACAAATGCTAATTCCTTTGACTAGTTGTACTTAATTAGACAACTAGTGCTCTGGGTTAGTACCCTCAGCTGTTATTTGAAGCTTTACATGGAGAAACCCCTTAGATAGGTGGTGGAATTGACACCCTGCCCTTATCATCCACAGGACAAGAACATTCAACTCAGTTGAACTCACAATAGGAGTTAGAGGTGAATTTGAAGACCTATCAATCCCTTACCCTCACTGTTTACCTTAGTTTAGAGTCACTACATTTCATCTTAGCCGTATCGGCAACCAAAACCTCAATTTATGTTACATAATTCCTAGGAATTCAGTTTAGAAGAAGCCTTTAGATCACCAATCAGAGCACCACAAGTCTCTGTGGTTCGACCCGTACTTGCCGCGTCTCCGATAGACGCCGTGCACTTGTGGTTTATTACAAGTAGGCTTAAATTTATACACATCCCAAGGCCTACCAAGTTTTGGCGCCGCTGCCGGGGACTTGGCGTGTGCCCTGTGATTGTTGGCTTGTCTTTACTGAGATTCACTCACCCTGTACATATTCTTACATTGTTAATTTTTAGCCATGTGTTAGTATAGTTGTTAGTTTTCTTTTTTCTGCACTCTTTTTCTTTCATTGCATCTTCATTGCACTTATCGTTGCATATCTTAGTTAGCTTACTTGTAGCTTAATTGTATGTGTTTCACCCTGTACATTTCCACTTTGCATTATTGCTTTTTTTTTTTTTTTTTAGTATAACTTAGTTTAAATTGCATCTGTAACTTAGCCCTGCATATTAGCTGCAACCCTTTATCACCCCTGTACATCCCTGCATCCTTACTTTAAAGTAATGTGCATCTATAATCTGTAGCTTAGTTGCAACATTAGTGTTAATTTCGCATTGCATCTACTATTGCATATCTTTATCATCTTAGAACCTCTTGATTATAGCTTAGTAGTAAGTTCAAGCATATTTGCACATCCGCACCCTCATCTCGTGCATTGCATCCGCTTCTCTCGCTTAGCATCTGGCCTAGCTTGAACTCAAGCCAGCCTGCTCTTGTACCTTCCATCTTGGCATTTCTCATCCATCTTTGTTTCACTTCAGCTATGTCATATCAGCATAAGCATCTTGTTGTGCACATTTTCTCATAGTGCTTTAGCTGTACAATACTGAGAACTGAAATTGAGTTGTTGAGTAAGCAGGTACCTGTGCTCCTGTGCTGTTGTGCTGCCAACCCAAGGGAGACAAGAAAAACGCAGGACTTGAGGTTAGTATTCGAACATTGCATTGACCTGTGAATGTGCCATGTATGCTCTGTGCTAGTATGCTAACCTGTGCATGATTGAAAGTAAGCTGTGCATCCTTGTTTATGCACCTGTGTGCTTGTAGCCTGAGTCTGTCTTAACCTGTGCTGTGTATTCCTATTTCTGTGCTGAAGCCCTTAGTCTACCCTGTGCACAGCTCCAGCCCCTGAGCTGTTGAGCTTGTGCTGCCACTTGAAAGCCATGTTAGCCGCAAGCCCCGTTGACATCAGCTGTGTGCATTGACACCATCAACCCTATACCTTGAGCCAAGTGTCTGCCACACCCCTTGCATGCTCATTCCCCTGTGCTCTCTATACATGACCTCGTGAACCATAGACTACAGCTGCCCCGCAATTTGTGGTGCACAAATTTGTGAAACGTATGGGTCAATCGACCCTGTTGACATCTCGCAACCCGTGCACCCAAGGCCTGAACATAAACCCGTGAGCATCCCCGTCATTTGATCACTTGCCAAACTAGTGCATCTCGCTAAGATTGTGTAAACCCCGAACCCCGTTGCCATTTCTATAAGACTTATTGTCATAGTTAACATATCACAGCTTGTTGTTCAGTGCATAAGCTGAGCTGCAAGCTCTGCCATTTAGACTTGCCAACCTGGGCAGTGTATAAGTTGTGCTTAAGTTTGAGAAATCAGGTATCATTTTGGTGATTTTTAGCTGCTGTGTGTGTGATTCATTTGCCAACCGGGCAATGACCACCGGGCCGTGTGTCTTGTGCGATTTTGCTTAACCTGGTCAAACAATGTGTGCACAAGCCTGCCAATCTGTGCTGTGTATCTCCTAAAACAACAGCAGAAGCACTCCTCTGTGCTAGAAGTTGAGAGTTACATTTTGTGAATTTGTGTTCTCTGTGCTGAGAGTTACACACAATCTGTGCACTTATTCTGTTCTTGGCCTGACCAAGCTGTGCAAACTACAACAACCTGGGCTTTGCACATAACAACTGAGCCCAATAAACCAAACTGTAAACTGGTCTGCACAAGCTGAGGCCCGCATCAACTGAAATTCTGGGCTCTTCTCACAACTCTGAAGCCCACAAAAGCTGAACATTTGGGCTGTGCATTTTGAACCCAACCTGGGCTCTGCACCCAAGCCAGCCCATAATAAACCAAGCCATACTGCTGGGCTGTTTAACATCAACCGGGTCCGTGAACCCGCCAAGCCCAACCTCCACACACACGGTTTAAACAAAACTGAGCCCACATCTGTTGGGCTGTGCACACAACTGAACCTAAACAGAGCTGCTGGGCTGCAATAACATGCACAAATCTGAAGCCCAGACAAACCAAAGCCCAAACAAACCAAATTCCACACAAACCAAATGAAACCCAACAAACCAAAAACCCAATAAACCAAGGCCCACATAAACCAAACTAGACTTTGAGTTCAATTTGAGTACTAAATCATGTCAGGATTTTTGTCTGCAACTGGGGATACAAACAAATCAATTAGAGAACTTGCTTACGGGCATGATTCATGTTACGAACCCCCCCACATACAATAGTGATTTTAGGGAGTATTATGAGCCTTCTCAGGGCCCTGACCTTGAATACTCATACCCTAACCATCATGAGCACATGTATCAGTCACCACAGTGGGGAGATGAACAATTTTATACTCCCCCGACTCCTTGTTTACATTCACTAATGGAAACTCTCATGGAGCAAAATGCTCGGCTTGAACTGAATGCAATACATGACCATCCATATAGCAACATGCATGATCATCCCTTCTCTAGTGAACCATGTGCACAACCATTTAATGATTATTCATATGAAACATGCATACCCACTATTGAAGACTCGCCTCCATTGAACAATGTCACATGTTCTTAAAGATGAACCTTATTTATTTAGAAAAGGAAGAATGGAAGGCAGTTCATGATAGGATGATTATTGTCCCTAATAAAGTAAATCTTGAAAATAGTGTTTCTATTCCTACTCATGCAACTAACACTGAATATGAACCTAATATAGAGGAAAATGAGTACACTAGAAATGCTAATAGGGAAATGCATTTTTGTGATGATGATGATGATGAATATGACATGTTAGAAGAGCATGTGTATGCAGATAATATGATAGAATCTTTGAGTTGAGACGTTGGCGTCTCTTGTGAACCCTATGAATGACACTTTTTCTAACATTCATATATGTGATATTGATTCTCGAGCTTGGGTTTGTGAAATTCTTGGTGAATGTGAGCATGCTACACAACTTTTTTGTGACTTAGGACAGGATGAATCTTCTGTTGACACTAATGTTCTTTTGGATCATGATATTATTGTTGTGTCTGATTCCCTGTCCTAAGTCACAAAATGTTGCCTGCTCTGATGATTATGACATGTTGATTGATGAATTGTTCTATCTTCGGTGAGCATGATTTACCCGTGTCCGACTTTAGGAAAGTATGTGATGGTGCAAATGATTTTATAAATGAAAACAACTTAGATGTACCTGATTTCTCTCCTAAGTCACAAATTGAGACTCCTCCACCAAACCTAGGTGTAGTTTGTAACAAAATTGCAAAACCAACTTTTCCGAAAATGCCTAACTTAGGGCTTAGAGCTTTGTGCTTCCCAAGTCCTCTTGGACTATTTTGCATCAAAGTATAACACTCTTAAGGAGCCACAAGTTGGAATGTGTATGTCTGTCTGTTTCTTAGCAAAACTCATTTTGAGTTAGACCTTTTGCATGATGTATCTTTAAAATTGCAAGATTTTGTTCTCACACCTGTTCACAAGTTTAGGTTTGGGGGAAACTCCTTCCCATTTGCAGTCTTACTTGCACTCTCATGTTATATTTGTGTAAGATTGTTGATGTTTGTATATATTTTCTATTGGGTTGACCCTCAACTCTTTAGATTGTTAGTGTATGGTGAATTTTCATTGTATATAATCCAAGAGGACTTGTTAAATTTTCTTTTCTTTAATCGGTTGAGTCTTCTTGTACATATTTTGTGCTAATCCGATATGATCTCCGCTGAGAATGTTGGATTCTAGCCTTGACTAGTGAAGCTCTAATCGTGCTACCCCGATATCCGGTAATCTCTTCCCTTTTCTTTTCAAGCATAGTTCTCATGGTATGTGATTTGTTTAAATTTTTCCTATCTGTTGAAACATTGAGGACAATGTTTGATTTAGGTTTGGGGTGCATTTGCATTTAGAGTTTTTAGTCTTTTTATTTTATCTTTTAATTTTACAAAAAAAAAAAAAAAAAAAAAAGCTCTTTTTGTAAAAACCTCCAACTTTTAGAGATTTTAGAGTCACTAGCATGCTTCTAGCTATGTTTACATAGAGAGTCGGACCGAAATAACAGAACTTGGAAGTACCGGAGAACGCAATCGGGTTTCTTAGCTGATTAGAGCGTTAAAGTTGGATTTAACCATGTGGGAGGGCGAATTAGGTCTTTGTTTAGATATTCGGTAGTAGAATTGTGATCACCCATAGTGGAGACTACCCATTTTACATCAAGTGAGGCACCAACCTTCAATTTTTGCAACTTTCTAGAAAAGTTGTTAGAGTGTGTGTCACCGTACATCAATTCGGGTAGGAATGGTGAGCTACCCACTTCTCGCACCAATTTCAGCTCTACTTTTGATCTCTTGAGTGCTAATTTTTGTCAATCATGAGGGTGACGTCTAAAGATGAAAACTCCTTCTAAATATCGATTTGCAGTTAGCATCACTCTCTCTCAATCAACAAGACCCATAGAAACACATCATCGTCAGCAAGCGGAGCATCATGAGAATATTGAAAGAAAAATTGATATAGTCCAAGGTTTATGTGCAACAAAGAAAAAGAAAAAGAAAAGAAAATAGGATGAGAATGAATGAAGTTTGTGAAAAATTGAGTTTTATTATTTTAATGTGAAAAAAAAAAAAAAAAAAAAAATTGTGTGTGTTGTATTATTATTATTTTCATTTCATGTACTTAAAAAAAAAAAAAAATTGTCAAGTTTTTGTAAAGTTCAGAAGTTCGTCATCAACAGTTGAAGACCGAAGACCGAAGATTGAAGACGTTTCTATGTTTCTTATGAGAGAGTGATATTAATTGCCGATCGGGTGAGAAGTGAGTGAGTACTCCCACCCCTTGCTAATGGTTGATTTCCTTTCTTAGAGATCAGAAAAAAGATTCTTTTGTCCACACTTTTTGTGGAGTCTCCAGATTTTATTTCAGAAGGTTATCCTTCTTACCTACAATATGTGCAGGATTTCTCTCTTTATTCCTGCCTGCACACATGAGAGACTAAAAAAGCGATCTTTTTGAGTGCAATTATCATAAAACCCTAATGGTGAGGCGAAGTCGAGGCTTATGATCACAATCGAATCTGAATTCTTTCATATGGTATGGTTACTTCTCGCTCAAACACTTAAGGATGAGAATGCGTTCTTTGATAGTTCTAACTTCACATTACTAGCATGCAGAAACTCTATATACTCATAGCTTCTTGGAGGCTTGAGACTCTTTTACACTCTGAAGTTGGAGAAGGTTTTGTGGGTACACCTCTTGTAAACCCTCACGAGACTACAACTCGTCCACTAGGGACACCTAGGGGTTTTAAAGGCTTAGTGCATACGCTAAATGCATTCAGAGACTGCGATAGGGGTATAGTTAGGATTTCTTCATTTCTGTTTCACTTGAGGACAAGTAAAATTCAGGTTTTGGGGTATTTGATGAGTGCCAAATATTGCATATTTATACACCTTTTATTGGCATTTAGCTCATCTTTTGCGCTTAGAAATCGATATTATCCCAGTTACGTGTTTTCTTTGTTTTCAAGAATAAATATTTGTATTAATTAATTTTGTGTTTTTAGGTAATAAATAAAGCTCGGAGAAACTGAGGAGCCAAGGAGCGAAGAATTGGAGACGAGTATCTATGGAGCAGAAAGCCAAAGCCCGCGCGCGAAACAGTTGCAACCCAACAAGTAGCAACTCATCTACAAGACATGGGCTTGAGCTAGACCCATGACCCGCGACCGGATCCGAGCCCGTCCATCCCGAGCCGTTCGGATCTTCCCCGGTTGCATCTAACGGTCGCTGCCTCCACTCGCATCGAAGTTTGTTGCTCCGTGCAACACCGAGATCACTCCAAGTCTTCCTTAGCCGTCCAGATCTCTCCCGGCTGCATCCTACGCTCGCTACATCCCTCCTCATCAAAGCTTGATGCCTCCGCTCCTGGGAAAACTCGCATACCCCTATACCCTATCGAGCAACCCATTCCTTTCTTCTCCTTCTCTTTCTTCTCCACCCGCACCTGCAAAACCCATCACCCTCCTCTTCTCTTCCCACGCCTGATGCAGAGACATCATCACCACCACCACACCTTCATCTCTTGTCGCCATCACCACCAGACTCTCTCGCCACCCTAGGTTCACCCATCTCCACTTCTAGCTTCTTTCATAACCTAGAAGCTAGGGTTGAAGATGATTGAAGCTAGGGTTTCACCAAACCCATTGTGCGGGTCGATTCAGAGGTCAGAGAAGCATGAGTAGAGCCAACAACCGATGCAGAGAGTATGGGTGAGAAGTTATTGCAATTAATTTCTGTTTTTGAATTAAATTAGGGTTGGATATTTTTGGGGGTTCTTGCATGTATAAATAGCAGAACTGTGGGTGTGTAGGAAGCATGCCCGGGCTAGCCAAGGCGTCAATTTAGGTTTAATTATTGTCCTTTGTTGTTTTAGTTTAATTTCTTTAGGGTTTCAATGAAACCCTAACTCAATGTTGTGTTTAAACTCTGTTGGGTTGTCTTGAGTGCTTAATCATAAAGAGAATCTTCAATTTTAGCTTTCCATTGCTTTACTCTCACAGTGAATATCATGTATGCATTGTAGTTAGGCTTAAACTGCATTGGCTAGGCTTCAGCTCAAACCTTAGAGACAAATGCTAATTCCTTTGACTAGTTGTACTTAATTAGACAACTAGTGCACTGGGTTAGTACCCTCAGCTGTTATTTGAAGCTTTACATGGAGAAACCCCTTAGATAGGTGGTGGAATCGACACCCTGCCCTTATCAGTCAGGGACAAGAACATTCAACTCCGTTGAACTCACAATAGGAGTTAGAGGTGAATTTGAAGACCTAGCAATCCCTTACCCTCATTGTTTACCTTAGTTTAGAGTCACTACATTTCATCTTAGCCGTATCGGCAACCAAAACCTCAATTTATGTTACATACTTCCTAGGAATTCAGTTTAGAAGAAGCCTTTAGATCACCAATCGAGCACCACAAGTCTCGTGGTTCGACCCGTATTTGCCGCGTCTCCGATAGGACGCAGGTGCACTTGCGGTTTATTACAAGTAGGCTTAAATTTATACACATCCCAAGGCCTACCGGTTGACTGAAGAGTTCTTAGCATAACCAAAACCGGGGGGGGGCTGAGAATTACTAGACGACTTTGATTCTGGACCTTAGACCAAGAGAAGTTAGGATGGTTTCTCCAACCAGGGTTGTAGGTCTCTCGAGTATGGGTCATACTTGACGGTTCTCAAACCTAGCATTGTTATAGACAACATGAGCTTGCTCTTCACTAACCCGACCTTCCCAAAATGAGTTATCGGGCTCTATTCCACAACTAGATACTTGAGAGGTTCTATTAGGTTCACCAAGGGACCTATTTTTAGATGACCCATTTCCAAAGCTTCTAACCTTACGGACAAAGCGACAAACTTAGCATCGACCCGAAGCTTGTATCTACCATATTGGTGCTACTTTATTAACCAAGAGTCTTTTAGGGGGTTCAACACAAGACTCCCCTTTGTTGGGATTTCTCAGCAACAACTCCTAAGAAGGTAAAGGCATCCTCGCATTTTTACTAGTAAACTCACCGGCACACATAGACTCGACCATGGCTTTGGTCGAATAGTCTAAACCATCATAAATAATCCCTACAAGTTTCATCTTATCAAATCCATGGTGAGGACACTTTGAGATAGGAGATCATCGAATCTCTCTAAAAACCTATAAAGTGACTCTCCCTCTTGTTGCACACTAGCACTAATCTTCGCCTATTTTTTGCAGTTTTATGCTTAGGGTAGAATTTCATATAGAAAGCGACAATAAGTTCCGCCATGTTTCAATGGATCCGGATGGTAGTTTGTTTAGAGGTCTTGGCTTTATCTTTTAAGGAAAATGGGAACATCTTAAGTTTCAAAACTTCATCGGTAAAGGTCTTTTATTCTAATTTGTCCCACAAATTTCCTCAAAGTCCCTAATATGAAAATAAGGGTTCTCATCATCTTTTCCTAAGAATATTGGGATCATCGAAGAATACTAGATTTTATCTCGAAGTTAGCCGTATTGGCCGGCAATTTAATGCATGAAGCTCGGTTGGTCCAGTTGGGAACATGTAATCTTTCAAAGTTGCCATCGTTGGCACAACTGAAGTACTAGGGGTACTTTCCTCACTAAGAGACAGATTCTCAAAACTGAAAGTTTCCAAAAACGGGGGCTCTCAAAAGAAGAGTCTTGAGTTCCCCGCCTTCACAAGAAGAACTACTAGGTTTGTCACTAATCAAACGACCTAGAGTGTTTCTTTTCCAAGCCCGTTCTTTAATGACCTCGGGCATACACTAGAAAAATAAAACAAAAGAAAAAGAAAATCCTAAAAGGAAGGGAAGTTCTATGCAAACACAAACAAGGCTGACTCCACCACAACAAACCTATTTAATTCTAGCAAACAAAAAGCATGATGGCTCCACTTAGATTGTTTTCTAGACCACCTCTAATCCTTCGAAAGGGAATTCGTTACAATCTAAGCCAACCCCTCCGGATCAATCCGAGTCAAAGTAAGTTGAATCAAGGCGAGGGAAGCTCGGTGGAGCTTTGATACCCAAGGCCTCACCGCTATTGCAAGGCGGCGCAGTCACGCATTCAACTTCACGAAACCATCATGAACTTCGAAGTATGCTAAAAGAGTAACCAATATTTTTCGAGCGACTTTCCTACTAAGCTCGTTACCCTATCGGTCTCGTTCTATTCCAAATTTTAAAGCTTAGGTTCGCGTAGGTTACATTTTCCTAAGGCGGGAAAGAAGAGAACGGTGATGAAATCCGAACCCTTATCTTATATGGCCAGGCCTTGCCTTTTACTAGAAAATTAAATCCTATTTCAGTCCTCAACATATATGCATATAAAATCATCAGTAAACCCCATTGACGGGGGATTCGCGGGTGTTTAGAATTCTTACCTCCGTTCCGGACGGAGGATGAACCATGAGGTCGACTCGGGCCACAACTCCTATGTCATGTACAAACCCGAGGGGCAGAGACGATGATCGTAACTGTCGTCCTTCCCTGTGCAGTTTTTATTTAAACTAACCCTTCCTTAGGGTTTTAAAATTAATAATGTCCAATAGTCCAAAAATAAAAAAGTCCAAAAATAAAAATTACAAAAATAATTACCTAATTACAGTTTCTAAAAAAATAAATAATAATAATAAATAATAATTACACTATATACAAAATTTTCTTCTTCACTCCGTTCGGATCTCTCTTTTCTTTCCTATTTTGGTTTTGCTTTTCTTTTCAGCATTTTCTCTTTTTCTTTCGCTCCACTCCAAATCTGAAAGCAAACAGAAATACCAAAAACGCGTAAAAAAGAACAAAAATAATAAAAAGAAAAATAAAACCTAAAAACAAATCTATACACAAGTCCGCGTCGGCGGCGCCAAAAATTAAGATAACCTATCTAATTGAATCACAACTAATGAAAAGAATTTTTGCAAACAATTAAAACTCTGCAAAAGCAGTGATTGAGTGAATTATTAATTATAAATTAGAGAAAATAAAATAGTTACCAATTATTCATGCGTAAATAGCTTCCTCATTGCCTTGGTTGTGGGAGAATTAGCCGCTCATCATGTTGGAAACACGCTCAAAAATCATTTTTATTGCTCAAAAGAGGTGTACAAATGATGAAATGGAGAAAATGATGAAAATCAAGTGTTTGCAACGATTATAAGTGTTGCAACCACTGTTACAAAGAATGATAAAACTGTTACTTTTCTTTTAAGTCTGCCTCAGTATTACGACCCTCTTTAAGTGTCGTTGACACCGTGAAGAAACGACTGCCACCGGTGGTCTTTTGTTCTTGGTGTTCTTCATGAGCAGCGGAAAATGGCGATTCTCTGCGACTTGATTTTCTCAACTTTATGACGTTCTAAATGCTCCCAATCTCTCTGTAACCCTTTCCGTGATATCCAATAGCTTTTTTTTATACTCGACAGGGGGCAAGAAATCTCGACAATAACTCCTCAAAATTCGACATTGTTTCGACGGTGAATAATATCTTCTCGCGAGTATTTTCTTCCATTTTTATCTCTTCCACGCGTATACGACTCACCGAATCTTCCTTATTCAACTCCTACACGCTTCTGCCGCGAGACCCAGCTCAATCCAAACACGCTTAACCACGCCTGTAATCCAGGTGTATTTCTCTCCGTAACCGTGCTCTCTGTTTTGCTTCATCTCGACATTCCGTAATTCTAACCGAAAAGAAGACCCATACCAGCCCTGTTAGGTCAATTAGAACAAACCCATTTAATTTCAGCCCTTTAGTCTCCTTTAATCCCTCCCAAAATTCCAACCCTAATTCTGCCGGTGAAAACTAGTTTTTCCCGCCAATTTCCTTTTTTGAACGGTGAAGAAGAAGACAGCCCCTTAACTTGGTGTGGGGTGCAAATAACAAAGGGTTACCCCTTAGCAATTGGGTTACCCCTTATCCAAAGTGGGAGTCCGAATATCAAATGTCTTAAGGGGGTGTTAAGAGCAACTTTTCGAGCCGAATTTTCCAACAATCTTTATTTCCAAAAATGCCTACAAACACACAAAACACCATAATAAGCACAAAAACGAGTACTAACAATACGAAACATTGAGGACAAATTAGACACATAAATGCGTCTATCGGGTGTGTTGAGGAAGCATGCCTAGAAACACGGTGGTGAGTGTTGAGGAATTTACACCTCTCAACACTAAAAGAAATGATGTGTTGAGGCGGCATGCTGGAAACACGGTGGTGAGTGTTGAGGAATTTGCACGTCTCAACACTAAGAGAAAGGATGTGTTGAGGCAGTATGCCTGACAACACAATAGTGGTGTTGAGGAATTTGCACGTCTCAACACTAAAAGAAAAGGATGTGTTGATGCTCGGCAACACAGTGGTGAGTGTTGAGGAATTTGTACGTCTCAACACTAAGAGAAAGGATGTGTTGAGGCAAGCATGCATGGCAACACAGTGGTGGTGATTATTGAGGAATTTGCACGTCTCAACACTAAGATATTTAAAATTTATTGAATATACCTAATAGATATAAAAAAAAATAGTTTAAGAACGAGTTACTTAGCTCTGTCTCCATTAGAGCAAGTCCTTCGTGCATGATTGGGCTTTGGGTATTTTAGGCTCCCCATGAGTGAGCAGCATCGGGCGTTAGTGATGGCATCGGGATGATGGCGGGTTGATAGACGGACAAAAGTCCCCAGGTCTTTGATGGGATGAACAAAAGGTGGCTATAACTATGAACCTTGGCTGGCTGCGATCACGATCCTTGACAGGGAGGAGTGTGGAGGCTACGGGCACGAACCTTGGAAGCAAGGAGTGTTGAAGCGGTTTCGGCTCTGAGGGAGGACGTTGAAGCTTATGGAGGCGAACGCCGAAAGCTTCGGCTTCGGATCTGGGAGAGGATGTTGAGGCTTCGGATTGGCTATGGATCCTGGAGCAGCTTATGGAGAGAACGTTGAAGCGGAGTGACTTATGGAGAGAACGTTGAAGCGGCTCCTGGAGAGAATTCCAGTGAAAGCACCATTAACTCTTGACTTTGAAAAACAAGTTGATATGATATGGCGTATGGGAAGACGGCACACAAATAGTGCTGGTCGGAAAGTTGTGTTTTTCTCCTCATGGGAAAGAATACGCTTCTTCTGTTTGATTTTCCCTTGGAACTCTCAGAGTCTTGACGGTTATAATGTTGAAGTTGGAGACCGCGTCAATCAGCGTGCTGTCAAACTCGACATACTTCAAGTGAACAGTGGTTAGGAGTCCCCAGTTCCATCTATCAATCGTGCTTTCCAGGAGAGGTTGGGGTTTGGGGGCAACCCATTTGGCTGGAAACAATTGCTTTCTACGATACTGATCGCGGTTGAGCATTTGCAGATATGTCTTGACGTTTGCACCTTGGAGAAATACGAGAATCTCACATAAATGTTTCATCATAGATTGCACGATTTTGTGGACGAGTCCCCGAAATCATATAGCTCTGACGCGGAAGAGGGTGCAATGAACTCGGGAGGGTTGTTGATTTTCTTTGCTTCGATAAAGTCGTTCCTGATCTTCACGTGTGATGAAATTGGATTGCTGATTCTTTTCTACTAGGCGTTCAGGAGCAACACGAGCCTTTTCATCTATAGAGGCGCGTCCTACTGAAGTGCTTGCGCCGGATGTTAAAATTATTCCTTGTCAGCTCCATTTGGGGTTGACGTGACTCTTGTGGTAGTCGCTCCATTAGTGTCTTGAGGAAGACATGTATCTGTTTCTGAGTTGTAGTCATATCTGTCTGAGCCTTACGAGAACCTTTTGTCTTTCCATCAAATCAACCGTGGTAAGAGGAGGTTGGCTTCCTCTCGGATCCTCCAGTCTCGTCCCGGTGGTGGAGTGGCGGTGGCATTGGTGACAACTGGCGGTGTCACGCTTGAAGAAATATTTGGAGTAGCGGCGGCTCTGGATCTGATTATAGGAGGCGTCACGCGGAGGATGCTTCGGTGTTCTTTGTGTTGGCGCTAGAGGGTGTAACGCCATGGGATGTGTTGACTACGCTTGTAGAGGATACATTGGTGTCGGTCATTCCCTCTTGCTCTCGTTGGATACGTCCACATACTATGTTTGTATCGTCGTTGGTGGGGGCACAGACCTCAGACAAGGATTCAACATTTGTGCCATCTCTGAAATTGGTGGCGTTCTCCGAGCGAATGTTTGTTGGATCTTGCTACAGCCGGTTCGCCATACTCTTTAAAAGATAAAATATTTCATTTTGCGGCTTGACAATATCGGCTCGATTTACGGCAACATCTTCTAAGATTTTTGCCATGCCTTCCATGGTGATTGGATTTGAACATCGCGGCTTTGGAAGTGCTTCGGATGGCCGGGGTAACTTCTGAAGCGGAAGGTTGGGATTGGTGATTGAAGTGAATTTTGGTTAATGATTGAATTTATACCTAAGACCCACCATCTTGAGTTTGGGAAGATTGGAATGAAAATCGAGAAATTGGCTTTCGCAACCGAGAGATTAATCTCCCAGCGTGGTCGCCAATTGTTTGTGGGTGGTATTTCTGCTGATTTTGGTAATTTCGGTTGTGTGGGTGTAGTTGCAGGAAATCCTACACTACACACCTCACTCGAATTTGCTTATTCAATCCATTTGAAGATGAATAATAATGTGTTTTATTAATTGTTTTCTTCAAAGATTTACGAAAAAATATAGAGCAACGAGCTAAAGAAATTACAATCACTCTTAATTTTCTCTCTCTAATGACTTGCTTAACAATTCAAAAGACCTCCTCCATAACAGACTTACTCGACCCTTTATATAGGGTATGACATAGTGGATGACAGACTATACTGTCCCTTATTTTCGGAAGTGTCTCGCGAATGCTCGCGAATGTACAAGCTGCCACCTTCGCGACACTCTTGAATATCGCCAAGTCTTCACACTTTTCTCATGTTTTGGTTGTCGTCATCCATTGCGTCATTTATATTACTTCCATGCGACGCCTTCGCAATGTAGTCGTTTATTATTCTCGCGAAGTATTGATGTCGCGATATTGCAGTCCTACATCTTGCCTCTTCTCATGTCTTCTCGAAGAAGAGAATGTCATGAGAACCAATGTTTTAAAGTGCCGCATTGCTTATCTTTATCTCGCGATTGTTCATTTTTACTCGTTTTGTTTATGTACGGAATTTATTACAGGTGTTTCTTCTTCCACTCTTTTCTTGACACGTCTCTTTCAACCGTTTATTCTTGACCATTCACGTCCCATCTCGCATTAAATGCATTTGTTTTCTCGAGAATTCTCTTCTCTATATATAGCTTTCTTACCCCTCTCTTTTTCTCTTTTATTTTCCTTCTGCAAATTTTCTTTAACTCTCTCCCTCCTTCCGCAATTTGCGCTCTTGTTACCACAGTCCTAAACTTTTCTCATTCTTTTGATCTTCAACTCTCTATTCATTCCCGTACTTTTAACAATGGCTTCACTTAGTCGTACATACGCTCCTCATTTCTTGATGTTCAAAAGAAATTACGGAAAAGGGTTTCACTTTATCTACCATTCCCAATCAAGGATCTTCATCTATTCTTTTCGCAAAAGCTGTTTTCGATCACCTATGTGATGATCATAAAATCGTAATCTCACTGGGGTCAACTCTCGCAGGACTCCCATTCCTTTGTACAATCCCGAATTGCCATTATTCATGAAATTCTTGCTCATGAGAAATTCTCGCGAGCTGTCTATCAATTGAGTGGCGACTGCATTCGTTTAATGCTTGAATTTGCCCATCGCGGCGCTGGTAAAGGATCTTTATATCCTAATAATGTTAGGGATCCTAGGTTTGTAGATTTACAAATAGTTACTGAGAAGTATACCGTGGACAATTTCTTTGCGAATTACTCTGTTATAAATATGAGAAATAATAAATCTCGCTGGGGTGTTCGCCTAAAAAAGAATGATAACGTTGATGCTGACAAATTGCTTATGCAAGATATTGATTGGCATTCGGGCAACAATACTACTCCCCGTCATTCCAAAGATGAGAAATGGTGGGTCGTTCCTTTACTTTTAAGTGGACCTTACATCGCAGGTTCATATATTCTCCCTGCACACCTCGCGAACTATCGTCCTTGGGAGTTTAAGTGGCCTGAGGAGTCAAATGAGGTATATTTCATTTTTTCAATTTTGCTTTGCAACATCTTCTTCCTCTTTTATCTATTAACCTTCGAAAATTTTAGATCGCTAGAATGAGGAGGAAATATAAAGAAAATCCAAAGCCGAGTATCCTAGCAATACTTCGATCGCTCACGAATGAAGTAAGAAACATTTTATTTTTGTTATTTTAAACAATATTGTTGCCTCATTTTCTTATCTTCATGTGTGTGTGCGAAGGTTGAAGTTGAAGAAGCTGAAGCTGCGAAGGCTAAAGGCGAAGATAAAGCTACTTCACACAAGGACAAATCTTCCGCTCCGTTTTCTAAAAAACGGAAAACCCATCCCTCTTCTCATTGTAGTTCTCAAACAAGCGAGAACTATGACAAGAATGAAAATGAGGTTGGTACTTCTTGCGAGGGAGAATCGCTCAACCACTTCGCTATGGCGCAATTGTCTAGCATCTTTTCCGATTCCATGCAAGGATTGGGGACGATCATTTGCGCTGCTACTGCGAGGCTCTCGCTAAGATTTGCGATGCCCCCTTTGTTGGAGGATAATGAGTCATTTGTGGGGTTTCTCGAATAGTGACTTCTAGTTTCTTAAATGCTCTTAATCTTGTGGTATGTTTGTATCTTTTATTTCTTTTGACTTCAATTACAAACTCTATCTTAATCATTTCCATATTTTTCTTTGTAGTCCTGGGAAAGCTTCTTTTGTTGTCGCCTCTGACCTTGAGAAAAGACACAGCAATCTCGAAAGGAGAAATTTGCAACTTAAAGATAAGATCCGAGAACTAGAGAGTGAAGTTACGACATCTCGCGAGAAGGATGAACGGATTAAACAAGCGGGAAGTGAGCTTACTTCTCAACGAGAATAGAGTATATACTCTTGAAAGCGCAAATCGGCAGCTTTATGGTATAGCAATCTTTATTCCTCAGATTTCTTTTATTTTATCATTTACTTTTCTTTGCTGACTTACTATTTTCGCGAGACATATATAATCTCTCTCAAGAGTCCATTCTTCTCCGTTCATTTGCGAGCCCATGGATGATGATGTCCTTCTTACTCGCCTCAATGAATCTCTAAGTAGTTCTTCAAATGATACTAACCGTCTTTCATTAAAGGATCTTCAATCCAAACACCATCTCTTAAAAATCGAGCATAGAACTAGTTTAAGTTTAGCTAATCAATTTAAACGAATGTATCTTGATTCCAAGAAGAAATTCAAAGCCTTAAGGAAGAAAGTTAGCGATCTCATAGATGAGAAAGATCGCATTACTAACAGAGGTGCACAGGCATTAGCAAAATTTCAAAAATCTCTCCTTGATGTGCAAGTTGAGCGAGATGAGCTCCTTCGTCAGAATACCCTACTTAGCGAGCGAGAAGACCAAATTCGTTCACTTTTTGTCATAAATAATGATGATGAATTTGCACAGGCTGCGAAGGTTTTAGATAACGCTAGAAATAACTTAGGTGTTGATGTTAGTCTTACCGAGCAAACTACCTTAATCAAGGATATGATCTTTGAAAGAGAAGGTTGTTTGTTATACTTTTTTACTTTTCTTTTCTTTTTCCTTTTGTACTATTATCATTAACTCATTTTCTCATGTTTGAGAATCGAAAGAGATTTGAGACAAGGATTGGAGAGCTTGAAATCGAAAAAGAACGTCTCGCAAAGGATCTCTCTCGCGAGAATAGATATTCTAAATAGAAACGGCAATTCCAAACTACGAGTGGCGAATTTTAATAATGATCTTTGTTCGTTTTGCAATCAAGCTATGGAAATAGTTTGTAATGATCACAACATCCCTCTTCATTCATATCCTTTTCTTGTGAAGAAGTTCGAGAACTTGCCTGTCTCGAGATGTTTCGATAGTGAAGCTAATGAAGAAGAAGAATCGACGACGAGAGTGATGGAACCAAAGAATCAAATGAAGAAGAAGAACCAGCAAAGAAATAACTTCTCTTTCTTCTTTGATTTCTTGTAATATCTGTATACATATATCTTTGACTATTGAATGTAAATTTCAACTTTTGCTTCCTTTGTTCAGATATATTAATCAAACAACCCTTCTTTATAATTATAACTTCACACTTGCCTCTGTCCATAAGATATAATCAACTTTGCGAGTTAAATATAATCATTCTCGCGAGATATATATATATCATCATTTTTTTTTTATTATTATTATTATTTTTTTTTTTTGACTTTATACACTATCATCATTTGACAAGATCGCAAGATATCTTCATGGATTAAGAAATCTATTGATCTTGCCTTATCATTATTTGTGTGGTCTTATTATGCCTTCCTAAGTAAAGGTCTTATTTTGCCACCCCTCATTGCGACAAGATCGCATGCCGTCTTTACACTTTCATATAATGACCCATTGACCTTGTCTTATCATTTCTTTAGTATTTTTGCCTCTGCAGGATATTATATTTGCGACAATATGGCAGGTTTAAATGTTCTTGCGACCATAAAATCCCGTCACATTGTCGTCTTCGCGACGAAATCGCAGGACGTTCTTACACTTTCATGTAAAAACCCATTGATCTCGCCTTACCCTCGCGTTAGTATTATTGCCTCTGCAGGATCATTGCACAAATATGACAAGCCTAAATTCTCTTGCGAAAATAAAGCCTCATGACATTTGCGTCTTTTGACACTTATCGGCTCCCTAATGGAGGGTGTCGCCCTTATCTTCTCCCGAGTTGCCCCTTGAGGAGGCGTACATCGGCCATACAAGACTAGCTCCTCCCGTAGGTCTTAACAACAACCGGTTGTTTTCGCAGTCTCTTATCCCTTATACCTATAGGGCTTATGGTTACGAGACTGTACCCTAAGTGGAGTTTTCTTCGGGCCGAAAAGCATGTGCCAAGACTTGTCAAGAGTGGTAAGGAAGTTCCATGCTCCCCGCACTCTTGACTCAACCGTGTACCTCGGCGCCTTGGTCATACACCGACTCCTTGGAAGAGACCCTCGGGCGTCCAACCAGGTATAACCTATATATATATAGTTGGAAATCCAAGGTATCTCCCCGGATAGGCTTTTATGGGCCCCAAATTTCCATGACCCAGGTTTCAGAGCGGTGTAACCTTCCACCCGAGCCGTGTTAAGAGATACCCCTTATATGACGTACTTTAGGTCTTACATTTGCCTCTTGCGAAATATCATTCGCGAACTAGGGTGTACGCCATAAAGGTTTGTCCCATTCACTCACTCATTCATTTTATCAATTTATTCAATCACTTGTCTGTGAAGTTATCGCACAATCTCATTTCAATTATTCAATAGATTTGTACACATTCTTCATGGCAGATTCTCGCACAATTTTCATGCAACCATCATCTCTCGCTTCTTATCCTTATCATGCTTTCACCACTAAATTGTTATCTTTTCTCGCAATTACTCATTTTTTACACCTTTTATTCTTACTTCCTTTCGCCTCCGCATCGGTCCAACATTTCAATGTCTCCTTTGCATCATGATATTGATTTGCTTTTGTGCATTCACTTCGCAAACATCTCTTCTTCTTTTTGTTTCTATGGTATCTACCATTAGTCTTTCTTTTCTTTGTTCATCCTGTACATTCTTCCTCCAACCTTTCTTTTTCTTTGTTCTCTCTTCGCGACTCTCTACATCCACCTCATAACATTTTTGCCCCTCTATCCAATATCCTTTTATAATTCCGATACCAGGATGTGGAAACTTTATGTACCGATGGTATGTCGATGCTACACCAGAATTTCATGAAGCCATGGTCTTCCAATCAATGCATTGTAGGGAGATTCCACATCAACTACACAAAACAAAATATCAGTTGATAACCCCTGCAAGGGTATCCTCATGTGCACTTCTCCTTTGGGCTTGTTCGCAGTACCATTAAAACCATATATTTTGTATGTCGAAGGGATCAAATCTTCATCTCTTCCTCCCATAGTCTTGTAAGTATGGTAGAAAAGAATGTTGATTGAACGCCGAGTATCAATTAATATTCTATTGATTGCCCAACAATTTTCCGCTTCATCATCTTCGCCATCAATAGGTTTTGGATTAATTTCCAGTTTTACCACTAATGGGCTATCATGTGTTTCTCTTCCTTTGGGTACTTCTTCAGCCGAGAAAGAAATAATCTGCAATTGCCACTCTTTTAGCTGCGATGTCTTCATAACATTCATCACTTCTTTATCATCAGCATCCCTCGCGAAAACTCTACTAAGTACACTGTCATGAAAATCTTCAATAGTGCGGTATGAGTGTACAATGGAGTTGCAAAACAAATTCTTAGCCTTTGCCCCAACTTCTATAACAAATGTTTCTTTTCCCTTTGCTTAGGTGGGGTGGTAAATGTTGAACTTTCTCTTCTTCTTTTAAAAAGTGATTTAGCTTTCCTTGATCAATCATTCTTAGGATAATTCTCTTGATGTTTCCTGAGTCATTCGTTAGGTGCCCATGAAAGCGGTGGTAAGAAATTTAACTCGTGACTTCTATCTCCGGTGGTGGTTCACTTCCCATGTTCCATGGTGCGGGTATGTTTTCCATCAAAAGTATTGCTTCCCATATTTATTCCACACTTGGCGTTCAATGGCGGCATTTTAATTTCCTCCCACACTACTCTGTGACTTCGCTGTCCTCTATGATAATTTCGCTCTCTGGCCTCCATAAGTCTCTTGCGAATTATACCTTTGACCTCCATAGGTTTCTTGCGGTTGATCAAGCCTTTGAATTTTATTGTTTCCGCCACGGTTGTAGAAATTTCTTTCTCTTTCAAACTCTTCCTGATCGCGACTTCCTATAGCTACTAACTTTGGTTCTATATCAACTGCTTTTCTTTCTTGTTGACCTTGCGATGTGCTCGCCACTGTGTGTATTAGTTGAGGTAATAAACTTCCATTTGCGACACTAGAATTTGTGTTCGTCACTGGGTAAGATTCCATCTCGTTCTGTCTTTCTTCTAAAGCAATATATTCCTCCTGGAGCTCTCGTAATTCAGTCATTGTAATTGTATTCTTAACTCGAAAACCTGAACATATAATAGATTGGTTGCGAACATAGCATTTATGAATGACGGTATGAGGTATCTTTCATCTACCCCGCCGGCCATCTCGCTGCACATCGTCTTCCATCCGGCAGTTAAATGTCTCAAACTCGGCCAACTCTTTGTTTTAGTCCAAATACATCTTCAATGCCGTGTCGCGAAGAGTTGTTACTTATATACGCCCCCAAGAATATAGCTTTGTAAATGATTGAATGATGTGATCGTATTCCTTGGTAAACCCTCAAACCATTTCAATGCTTCTCTGTTAAACTTGACGCGAAGTATTTGCATAATATAGCGTCATGGTTTTCCCATTGTAACATACATCTCACATAAGCCTTGATGTGTTGTCCTGCACAAGTTGATCCATCAAAAATGCTAGTTAGCGCTGGTAAGTTGCATTTTGGGGGTATTCCTCTAACCGCACTTCTAATGTAAAAGGATTTTTCCCGACCTCCGCGATAGCTTCATCTAACCTGTCTTCTCCCTCCCTCTCTTCTCTTGTTCAATATTCCTCTCATCTCGCAATTCTCAGAATTTGTTCATTTGCCTCGAGAATTTGAATTTATCGGTCGTTTAACTCGCTTCCCTCCTTCTCCGATTCGTGTCTACTTTTTGTATCCTTTCATATTCTTCGTTAATATCTCCATTGTTGCGATTCCGCTCGTGCCTCCTCTCTCGATTGTCATGATTATTTTGCCGAATCGCCTCTTCCAATTCTCGATTTTCCATTTCTTCTCTCAATCTTTCTCTCTCGCGGGTTAGACGTGCTTGCTCGGTATAATGCTTTTCAATGTCATCTTCAATTTCTTTTTGTTTCCTTTGTGTTTCTCTCCTATGTAGTGTTCTTCTTCTTTCTTCATGATTTTTTTCATTAATTGGGTTATTCTGTCCACGAGGCTGCCTATCTTCTTGATTTCCATCATCGTGATTATTCACCAAAATATAGCGATTTTCTACTAACTCCCTCTCTTCGCGACCTCCTTCACCATGATTTAATATTCTTTCCAAATTTTGTTCATTAATGTTTTCTACAGGCAAGTTCTCCTCCCATTTTCTCTACTCGATACTGATCTCGATCTGTACATTACTTCTTGATCTTCTATTTTGCAGCCTCCTATTTTCCATCCTCAATTCGTGGTTTTGCCTTGTTAGATTCGCGCGTTCTTCTGCTTCTAATCGCCTTTCTTCGTGTATTGTCTGTCTCAGCGCTTCTAATGCCGCAATTTCTTCATTTCCATGAATTGTTTCTCCCATCTCTTCTCGATTTCTCTCTTCTGTCTATTATTCATCAATTGTTGTACTTCTTCTCTTTCTTCCGTAGAATCCGATCTCCATGTATGCACACTCACTCTATCATAATCGATTACTTCTGTTTAGTGTTGGTTGAATTGGTGGTTGAGTTGATGGTTGAATTGGTGGTTGAACTGGACCTTCTTCTCCGTTTCTTGCATCTATCCTTGATGGTTCACCTACTTCATTTCTTCTTTCTCCCATTAATCTTCCACTTCTCCTTATGATCGTTGGTTGTTACGATGCATTCTTTCTCCTAGCCATTTCTCAATTTAGTAATTTTTTAAAAATTATTCAAGATTTCTTTCTTGTTATCCCTAATTCTTCCAATTCACAAGGTTGATCTTCTTCAAATCCCTGTTTCTAGCGCATATGTAGTTGCAGGAAATCCTACACTACACACCTCACTCGAATTTGCTTATTCAATCCATTTGAAGATGAATAATAATGTGTTTTATTAATTGTTTTCTTCAAAGATTTACAAAGAAATGTAGAACAGAGCTAAAGAAATTACAATCACTCTTAATTTTCTCTCTCCTAATGACTTGCTTAACAATTCCCCCAGACCTCCTCCATAACAGACTTACTCGACCCTTTATATAGGGTATTACATAGTGGATGTGACTATACTGTCCCTTATTTTCGGAAGTGTCTCGCGAATGCTCGCGAATGTACAACTGCTTACCTTCGCGACACTCTTGAATCTCGCCAAGTCTTCACACTTTTCTCATGTTTTGGTTGTCGTCATCCATTGCGTCATTTATATTACTTCCATGCGACGCCTTCGCAATGTAGTCGTTTATTATTCTCGCGAAGTATTGATGTCGCGATATTCTGGTCCTACAGTGGGTGAGAAACGAATCTAAAACTGAGGTGCATAACTCGCAAAAACTGAGGTCAACTGACCTGGTTGACATCAACTCAGCATGTTGATACCCTGGCAATCGACCTTGTTGACCCTGTCACCCAATTGCATGATCTCTAAAAATCATAACATCAACCAAACACAAGTTGGCATTCTCGCTTCAAGACAAGTACCCCGTGATAGTGCTAGCCTTGTTCATTTGCTATTATCTTGCCGATCTACTATCATGTTAATGCCGTGAATGATGCAGCTGTCTTGTGTGTGTGATTCACTTGCCAACCTTTCCCCGTGCTCGGCTTGACCGGTGCATAAGGCACCGCACTCGGAACTGTCTTTGTGTAAGCCGCATAAACTGGGATGTGCAACTTTATCGAGCATAACCCGTGCTAAGTTTGTCTTGAGATTTGCACTTAGACCTGTGTAAACTGCCATCCTAGGCTATCTTGTACTGCTCTGTGTTGTATGAGCACTTAAACTGTGCTGAGCTTAAACCATTCTGCACAACCTGTGCATAAGCTGCTTCTCAGGCAACTCTCGCACTTGCAACCACCGGGCTTCCTAACTTGCCAACCTAAACAGCTAAAGCCATCAACCATTGGGCTAAACATCAACTGGGTTGTGCAACAACCTTCAGCCCACATAAGCCACACTGCTGGGCTGTGCATAAAATTTTCAGCCCACACCCACTGGGCTAACTGAACCCAAACCTGGGCTGCAAACAACTAATCCCCAATAAACCAAAGAAGCCCACAAAAACCAAACTGAATCCCACAAAAACCAAACAAACCTACATAAACCAAAACCCATTGAAACCAAAACTGAGCCCACCACAATTGGGTTTTTGCATAACTTGGGCTTGCATCTGGACTTAGTATATTTGATGTGTGCTAAGCTATAGTGCTTCTTTTTGAGCCCAAATTGAGTTGTTAGACCATGTCAGATTTTGGTCTCGTATCCTGGGATGGAAACAAATCCATTAGAGAGCTTGCTACGGGCATGCTTCACAATATGAATTCCCCACATACCATAATGATTTTAGGGAATATTATGAGCCTCTCGGTGGCCCCGACTTCACATACCCTAATCATTATGAGCACATGTATCATCCACCACAAAGTTGAAAATGAACAATTTTCTCATACCCAGTCATCACTTTTAGATCAATTAGAAGCTCAAGTATCTCGCTTTAGAAAGGCAATTACATGAGCAATCTGTCGAATCTAATCCCCCTAGGCACTATGAAATGTATGCTTGTACCTTATGTGGTAGCTTAGACCACCCCCGTTGAGAATCGCTACATTTTACATGAGTTTAGACAAATCTAGGGAAAGCCATGATAACCATGCACACATGCATCATCCATCACGGTGGGAAGTTGAACAATGTTATACTCTCCCAACCCCTTGTATGCAATCACTAATGGAAGAGCTCATAGAGCAAAACAATGATATACTTGGATGGAAAGCATTGCATGAGCATCCCTTCTCTAGTGAACCATATGCACAACCATACACCGAATATGAACCTACTTCTAGAGGAAAATGAGTACACTAGAAATGCTACAAATTTGAATAGGAAATGCATTTTTGTGATGATGATGATGATGAATATGATATGTTAGAAGAGCATGTGTATACCGAAATGTAGTAGAATCTTTGGGTTCGAGAGACGTTAGTCTCTTCGCGTGAACCCTATGCATGATACTTCTTCTAACATTCATATATGTGATGTTAACTCGAGCTTGGGTTTGTGAAATTCTTTAGTGAAAGTGAGCATGCTACACAACTTGTTTGTGACTTAGGAAAAGATGAATCTTGTTGACACTAATGTTCTTTTAGATCATGATATTATTTTTGTGTCGATTCCCCGCCCATGTCACAATATGTTGCCTCCTCGATGAGTATGACATGGAGATTGATGAATTGTTCTATTTGGTGAGCATGATTTACCTGTGTCTGATTTTAGGAAAGTGTGTGATGGTGCAAATGATCTTTTTCATGAAAACAACTTAGATGTACCTAACCTCTCTCCTAAGTCACAAATTGAAATTCCTCCACCAAACCTAGGTGTAGTTTGTAACAAAATCGCAAAACCAACTTTTCTGAAAATGCCTAACTTAGGCCTAGAGCTTTGTGCTTCCCAAGTCCTCTTGGACTATCTTGCATCAAAGTATAACACTTTTAAGGAACCACGGTTGGAATATGTATGTTCATTTTCTTAGCAAAACTCATTTTGAGTTAGACCTTTTGCATGATGTACCTTTAATTTTGCAAGATTTTGTGCTCTCAAACACACTGTTCACAAGTTTAGGTTTGGGGAAACTCATTCTCATATGCAGCCTTACTTGCACTCTCATGTTATATTTGTGTAAGGCTGTTGATGTTTGTACATATTTTCTATTGGGTTGATCCTCAACTCTTTAGATTGTTAGTATATGGTGAATTTTCATTGTATATAATCCAAAGAGGACTTGTTAAATTTTCTTTCTTGAATCGGTTGAGTTTTCTTGTACATATATTGTGCTAATCCGATATGATCTCCACCGAGAATGTTGGATTCTAGCCTTGACTAATGAAGCTCTAACCTTGCTCCCGCCGACATGTCCAGGTAATCTCTTCCCTTTTCTCTTATCAAGATAGTTCTCATGGTATGTGATTGTTTAAATTTTTTCTATCTGTCGACACATTGAGGACAATGTTTGATTTAGGTTTGGGGGTACATTTGCATATAGAGTTTTTAGTCTTTTAAAAAAAAAAAAAAAAAAAAAAAAAAAAAACTCTTTTTGTAAAAGCCTCCAACTTTTAGAGATTTTAGAGTCACTAGCATGCTTCTAGCTATGTTTACATAGAGAGTCTGGCCGAAATAACAGAAATTGGAAGTACTGGAGAACGCAATCGGGTTTCTTAGTTGATTAGAGCGTTAAAGTTGGATTTAACCATACTAGGAGGGCGAATTAGGTGTTGTTTAGATATTCGGTGAGTAGAATTGTGATCACCCATAGTGGAGACTACCCAATTTACATCAAGTGAGGCACCAACCTTCAATTTTTGCAACTTTCTAGAAAAGTTGTTAGAGTGTGTGTCACCGTACGTCAATTAGGGTAGGAATGGTGAGCTACCCAACTGCACCACTTTCAAAGACTACTTTTGATCTCTTGAGTGCTAATTTTGTCAATCATGAGGGTGACGTCTAAAGATGAAAACTTCTTCTAAATACCGATTTGCAGTTAGCATCACTCTCTCCCTCTCAATCAACAGATTCATAGAAACACATCATCGTCAGCAAGTGGAGCATCATCAGAATATTCGAAGAAAAGTTGAAATAGTCCAAGGTTACGTGCAAAGAAAAGAAAAGAAGATGAGAATTAATGAAGTTTGTGAAAAATTGAGTTTTATTGTTTTATTGTAATTTTCATGTTAAAAAAAAAAAAAAAAAAAAAAAAAAAAAAATTAAAAATTTAAAAAATTTAAAGTTCGAAGTTCGCCATCAACAAGTGAAGACCGAAGACCGAAGATTGAAGACGTTTCTATGAATGCCGAGAGAGTGATATTAATTGCCGATCGGGTGAGAAGGTAAGTGAGTACTCCCACCCTTGCTAATGGTTGATTTCCTTTCTTAGAGATCATCGAAAAAGATTCTTTTTGTCCACACTTATGTGGAGTCTCCGCATTTTATTTCGGAAGGTTATCCTTCTTACCTACAACGTGTGCAGGATTTCTCTTTATTCCATTCGACACATGAGAGACTAAAAAAGCGATCTTTTTGAGTGCAATTATCATAAAACTCTAATGGTGAGGCGAAGTCGAGGCTTATGATCACAATCGAATCCGAATTCTTTCATATGGTATGGTTACTTCTCGCTCAAAGACTTAAGGATGAGAATGCGTTCTTTGGTAGTTCTA
Organism: Papaver armeniacum; assembly: GCA_023531295.1. Classification (NCBI taxonomy): domain Eukaryota; kingdom Viridiplantae; phylum Streptophyta; class Magnoliopsida; order Ranunculales; family Papaveraceae; genus Papaver; species Papaver armeniacum. The sequence continues at coordinate 112,821 of JAJJWW010002823.1, forward strand.
ACTTCGTGTTACTAGCATTAAACTCTATATACTCATAGCTCCTTGGATGCTTGAGACTCTTTTACACTCAAGTTGGAGAAGGTTTTGTGGGTACACCTGCGGTAAACCCTCACGAGACTACAACTCGTCCACTAGGGACACCTAGGGGTTTAAAGGCTTAGTGCATACACTAAATGCATTCGAGAGACTGCGACAGGGGTATAGTTAGGATTTCTTAATTTCGTTTCACTTGAGGACAAGTAAAATTCAGGTTTGGGGGTATTTGATGAGTGCCAAATATTGCATATTTATACACCTTTTTATTGGCATTTTACTCATCTTTTGTGCTCAGAAATCAGATATTATCCCAGATTCTGAGTTTTCTTTGTTTTCAAGAATAAATATTTGTACTAATTAATTTTGTGTTTTTAGGTAATAAATAAAGCTCGGAGAGGGTGAGGAGCCAAAAGAGCAAAGAATGGAGTCGAGCGTCTATGGAGCGAGAAAGCCAAAGCCGCGCGCGCATCGGGCCGCAACCCAACTTACAAGACATGGGCTTGAGCTAGCCATGACCCGATCCGAGCCCATCCACCCCGAGCCGTTGAGATCTCACCTAGCTACATCCTACGGTCGCTCCTTCGCTCACATCGCCTCGCCGCTCCCGTTCAACACCAAATCACCCCAATCATCCTCGGCCGTTCGAGATCTCACCCGCCACATCCAACGCTCGCCGCATCCTTCCCATCGTCCGTCGCCGTGCCTCGCTTCACAACGAAACATCCTAACCCTATACCCTCTCGACCAACTCCCCCATTCTCTCTTCCATCTTCTCTTTCTTCTTCCCCCATACCTCGCAAAGCCATCCCCTTCTCTTCCTCCCATACCCATGGCAGACCACCTCACTACCACCATCTCCATCTCCTGTCGCCATCACCACTAGCCCCTGCAACCACACCAACCGCCACCTCTAGTTTTAGTTATCTCTCGCCTAGCCTCTCTTGTAACCCTAGAGGCTATGTAGGAGATAAATGAAACTAGGGTTTCACGAGCAGAGGAAGGTAACATCAAATCAAAGCCGCACAAGCGAGTAGAGCACGATTCGTAGACGTGGGTGAGAGTATTTTGCATTTAATTTCCGTTTTATAGAGAACTAGGGTTTTGATTTTATGCATGTATAAATAGAAGAACTGTGTGTGTTAGAAACTCATGCCTGGGCTAGCCAGAGCACCATAGTAGTATAATTTATGTTTCAATTACTTTAATTATGTTTTAAGTTTCTTAATTAGGGTGTTGTTGAAACCCCTGATAACATGCTAAGTGATTCATCTTTATGTTGTGTTATTGCTGTGCTTGATTGAGATAAAAATATTGTTTGCTAATTGATCAATTTCTCCTGTGATTGGCTGTACTGTAAGAAGACAGCCAATGCTAGGGGAGAACTAGAGAGAAAAGTTAAGCAATTACCCATTAGAAACTTCCATGGAAGAAGATAGGTGCTTAACAGAATAGGTATGTTGTTTAACTAATTAACCAAGGAACAGTGATAGAGTGTACCGTAAGAAGACACTCTATACTAGGGGGAATTAGAAGATTAGTGATACATCATACCTTAGAATCTTCCTTGGGTAGTCACAAGAATACAACTTAGACTGAGTTGCTTTAGTATAAAATCAGGTGGTGGAAATAATCACCCTAGTGCTTTACATTCTTTTTCACCTTAGTTTAGAGTCACTTCACCAACCTCGCCGCATCGACAACAAACCAATCATACTTGTGTTACATCTCTTAGAAAATCGGTGGTAAGCCTTTAATCAACTCTCAAAGACCACAAGTCTCCGTGGTTCGACCCGTATTTGCCTTGTCTTACGGACTCAGACACCGTGCACTTGCGGTTTATAACACGTAGGCATAAAATAAACCATCTTGACCTACCATGCACCTAGTTTGTTTATGCTTGAGAATCTTCTCTTCTGATATAAGATTCACTCAAACTAGATCAGAGTATCAATGAGATCTTTAACTGTTGATATATCTAAAGACATCTTGTGATAATCCATTGTTAACAGACTCCATTCTGTGCGTGATTGATCACAAAAGATTCAAGTGGTGTTGTGCAAGTTTTGAAGATAAAATAAGATTTGAAGACGAATAAGAATTCTTATTAGTTTTCGTATCTTGTGAATTGTGTGCACAAACCTTGATCGGTGGGATCCAACTAGAATCATTTATCATTGATAGATCTCGATTGATTAGTTGCATGAAATCGACATTCTCTATATTTTACTTTGGTATTTATATTAATTGAGTGTGAATCTATAATTGACTATTTTGGTAGTTAAAGTTAGATTGATCTAACCATAAAAAGGAGTTTATTAGATTAAACATAAGAGCCTTTGTCAACGACTCACCTAAATCTTGTAGCAAGATTGATTATAGTGGTTACCAAATGATTCTTCCTTTTTTGTTTGGAATACGATCCAAAGGACTTGTTATTCACGTGAGTGACTCTAGAAGTCGAAGGCGAAGGGATACTAAGGGAACTAAGTAGCTAGGGGTAGTCTGCTTGGTCTCAACTATACGAAGTTGGTATTATATTTTTTATAACGGCTTAGTTCTGTGAATATTCAAAACTGGACTAGGTCCCAGGGTTTTCCGTATTTGCGGTTTCCTCGTTAACAAAATCTTGTTGTGTCTTTTACTTTGATTTCCGCAATATAATTTTTTATTATAATAAAATAAAATACACATATACGTTAACTCGCATTACTTGATAGTGATCCTATATAGTTTGGTTATTACCGAACCTATTATTAAGTAACACACTTTGTTTTAGTATTGTCTCGATCTTGTATCCATTGTCAATCACATAAGTTATCTTGTTGTTGTATTGTCTCGACCTCGTATCCATAGATAATCACACGAAGTGTGAACCAAATTTTTGTATTGTCTCGACTCTATCCTTAGACGATCAGATTCGGTAGAGGACTTATAGGTTGAAACATAAAGATTGTGGTGTATTTAGGTACCCTCGTCTTTTCAATTGGTATCGAGCGGACAAATCACGAAAAGATCTAACAACTGTGTTTAGTGCGATCCAACCTATAAGAATTCAATCAAATGGATGATTCAGTTAACATAGAGCAAGAAGATAATATACTTCAGAAAGTCGATTTCTTTTCAGAACCTGATAAACAACTCTTCACTGTTAGTTCACTGGTTGAACACAATTCAGGGAATATTAACCATGATGTGTTAATAAGAAAACAAATACCTATGACACATAAGTCAGATTCAGATGACAGTGATGAGATTAAATTTTTCAGAAAGCTTGCTAAAAATTATAATCTAAAAAAATATATATATTATCCATATGTCAAAAATATTATCAAAGACTCTTTGATAAAAACCAGGTTTCATGAAGAAGCTTTGACTCAAGAAAATCTTGAAATTCATGAACCTCCGACATGATGATAATCACATCTAGTCTATGTCAAGATGAAAAGACAGTTCCATTTTCTCCTGAAACTGAATCTGAAAGTTCTGGAAATAATCTTAAAGTCAGAAATTTTTTATTAGTTAAGACAAGTATATGTGATTATATCTCTCAGAATCTCTTAGCTAATAAACAATTTTTTGATTCTAATAGTCTAACTACTTGCAAGAATCAAAAGAGATGTGTTTCAAAGCATAATACTTTCACTAATATCCGGTCAAGAAAAACTGTCGTTTACAGTAACAAGGATTATCTCCATGAATGTGACAAAGATCATCTTACATGCACACAAACTAATGATTTGGATCATGCGGTTTTGTTATCGATCAATTGTCCAAATCGAAACAAGGAAACAATCTAATCAAAAGATGTTGTCATGTTCCAAGGAATTTCTCGGTCGATCTAAGAGTTCTCGCTCAACTCATGACTCAAAAAGGTTTCTAGTCACACTTATAATTCTATTCATACTCGAGTAGATCTATCCGCTCGGATCGGATCATTCAAGTTGTGACTTACATATGTGTGAAACCTATTCTTGGAATTGTTCCAACAAGGAAGATGTCCGAAAACATCAAGATAGATCTTGTTCCATGCGAAATATTGTGCCATTAAGAGCTCAATTTAACAACTAAGTTTGTTGATCGAACTTGCTAAAATTTGTGCTCGATTTAAATAAATGGGAAGTTCTTAAAAGAGCAAAGGGGAACATGTAAGATCTATAATACTATACTCGATATATTTGTATCATGAACAACTTAATTATTTTTTCAATTTGGAATCCTTTTTCTATTTAGAAGATAACTTTCGATCTTAGGAAAGTTCATGATAAAGTGATACAAGAAATATTCAAATTTTCTTGTCAATAATATTTCGGAAAATCTTTCCTTTATTTCCGAACTTGTATATTTTCACGCTTGTTTTATTCAAATAAATACCTTGTTAGGTGTTTTAAAACTTGGAAACAAAACATCTTAAGAAATGATTCTTTGCTCCACAATCAGTGTGCGGTTCAAGATGGGTGAAAATACTATTGATATTGATTCCCAATTACAGAAGCTTGAAATAATCTTCCCACGGAGATTAAGTGTTATTTATAAAAGGAACATAAGAGGAATCAAATATCTTTTGAGCTCATGCTTATGCTAATGCGAGATTTTGAAATTGCTCGTGAACAACTGGAAGCTTCTGTAAAGAATGAGGAGTGGCTCGAGTCAAATCTTTTGAAGTTGATTGTGGAGGCAAATCTTTTGAAGAGGAGACTCAATCATCTGAAATAAAAGAGAAAACTCAAGAACTTGAACACTGAAATAACCTCAGTGAACACTCAGAGCACCACTAAGGATTAAGTTATATGTTGTAATACTTGATCCAGAAAAATAGACATCAATGTGTTGATTTACTTCAATTATTGTATAAGGTCTATTTTGAATAAAACTATCAGTATTATTTATGAATAAATTTATTATTTTATAATTTTTTGTTTTATGTGATAGTTACGGATTACATAACCTGTGAATGAATGTTTATATTTTTGTTATGTGTATTCAGTTTATGAGATGTCTGATTTCGGTTTTTATTAACCTTAACATTCGATCTCATATGAATGTAACCCTTATGATTTGTGTGGCTTTTTGATTTAGCGGGATTAAGTTCTATCCCATGTTGGTAGGCTTTATCAGAGGATCATAAGGTGTTCCGATTGAAACTTATATGTGAAAAGTCACAATATGTTGAATCAATTTGTGTTTTCATGAGTTGTGTTTAACATAAAATATGTGTTTCGGGTTTTCAACTTTTGTTATTGGCACGCATTAGTTAAAACCGATTCAACCTTTCTCTGGTAAAAGTTGCCTTTGTTGTTGTTCTTTTGTTCTTGCGAGAGGATGACAACATACTGGGGGAGAGTTCTTATTTGAACTTGCGCTTAATGATATCTTTCCGAGGAGAATAGGTGCGAGAAAATGAGGTAACGAATTTTTAGTGTGCATTTACTAATTGGATATCTCGTAGAATAAAAATTGGTAATGTGCATTTACTAATTGGATATTTTCTATTGAGAGATTTTGGAAATATTGGATAAGCATTTATTGTAATTATGAAAACCGTATTTTGCCATTCATTGTATATTTTGAGAATACTTTCGGTTTTGGAAATTCCTTTATGTCCAAACATCCTTGGTCTATAAATACCTAAGTTTTCATATCTAGCAAACTATCCTAAGAGCCAGGCAAACTTCATTTCTTGTTGTTTCTGGTGGAGCCGTCTATTCGGAGAGGTAAGCATCTTAATTAGGTGAAATCTCTTACGACCGCTCGTTTAAAGATTTCTGTGGGATCAAGAAGCTCTGCGAATACCATTGGTGGGAAACTAGATAATTGAAGTGTTATTGGTTTTCGATTGATTTGATTGACTAAAGGTTGTTGAAACTTTGACTTGCACCTAGTTTGTTTATGCTTGAGAATATTCTCTTTTGATATAAGATTCACTCAAACTAGATCAGAGTATCGACGGGATCTTTAGAACAAGTTGTTAGATCTAAAGACATCTTGGGATAATCCATTGTTAACAAACTCCGTTCGTGTGTGATTGATCACAAGAGATTCAAGTGGTATTGTGCAGGTTTTGAAGGTAAAAAAGATTTGAAGACGAAGAAGAATTTTTATTAGTTTTCGTATCTTGTGAATTTTGTGCACAAACCTTGATCGGCTGGGATCCAACTAGAATCAGTTTATCTTTGATATATCTAATTGTTTAGTTGCGTAAGATCGGCATTCTCTATATTTCTCTTTGGGATTTATATTGATTGAGTGTGAATCTATACTTGACTATTTCGGTATTTAAAGTTAGATTGATCTAACCAGACAAAAAGAGTTTATTAGTATTAGATTAAACATAAGAGACTTTGTCAATAACTCATCTAAATCTTGTAGCAAGATTGATCAAAGTGGTTGCCAAACATATTCTTCCTTTGTTGTTTGGAATACGTTCCAAAGGACTTGTTATTCATATGAGTGACTCTAGACATCGAAGGCGCGGGGATACCGAGGGAACTAAGTAGCTAGGGGTAGTCGATTGGTCTCAACTATACGAAGTAAGTATTGGATTTTGTATAGCGGCTTAATTTCGAGAGTATTCAAATGGACTAGGTCAGGGGTTTTCTCGATTTGCGGTTTCCTCGTTAACAAAATCTTGATGTGTCTTTTACTTTAATTTCGTATTATAATTGTTTATTATAATAATAAATACACATATACCTTAACTCCGCATTACTTGATAGTGATCCTATAGGGTTTGGTTATTACCGAACCTATTATCAAGTAACATAGTTTGTTGTACTATTGTCTTGATCTTGCACCCATAGCCAATCACACAAGTTATCTTGTTGTTGTATTGTCTCGATCTCGTATCCATAGACAATCACACGAAGCGTGAACCAATTTATCGTATTGTCTCGAATCTATCCATAGATGATCACATTCGGTCGAGGTCTTATAGGTTGAAACAAAAGGATTGTGGTGTATTTGGGTACCCTCGTCTTTTCAATAACTTAGAATCACATTTACTCGACACCACCTCCATGATATTTGAAAATTCTAAGTTTATGTTTATCCTCATGCATCCACACTCATAATGTTGATATATATGCATTTTTACTGTGAGAGAATGTAATATATCAAGTACTTGGGTCACTGCATGTATCTAAATATTTCTAGATATTCATTATCTTCATTTCTTCTCTCACTTTTCTTATTTATGCATAATGTCATTCACATCGCAGTGAAAGGAAATGAATAATTCCAAAGGCATAAAGACGAAAAATAGTCTTAACATCCCGATGGAGAGATGATGAATAGTACCACGGTATCCTCACGTATGTGCGCACGGCATTCTAGGTGCATGCATCCTACTTGAAAAATTGAGGAAGATAGCGCTAACCAATAACTCATATTACACGTGTATATAAAAAGCATATGAACCTTTTCCTAATTAAATAAAGAATTTTTTTTGTTACTCTCGATTAATGGTAGACACGCTTAATTGTACGTAAAAGTATATATTACCTTAATGTACGAGGAGATGACGGGTCTCGCTCATACTAGACATTTTTTTAATATATGGAACTGGATAACCAACAGCCCACGTATACCCCGTGCATGTATACCAAAAGTACATGCACCATTTGCGAATCGAGTAAAAGGATTTGTTTGAGTACTTGCACTACATATGTGCAACTTTACGTATATCACGTGTACAACCTTAATATACGAACATGAGGGATCCATATCGATCACCATTGGTCTTTGTTACTATTATTAGTAAGTGTACCCATACATAATGGATGCACGTACATGTACGCTCACATGGACTAATTAACGGTTAATTATTATCGTCAATCAAATAACCGATTTTTGAAGAAGAAAAATTAATGTCGGCGTGGTAAACGTCGAATTTTTAGACTCCTTGCCCGGATCCGATTGAAGTCTATTTATACATACCCATGCAATTTTGATCATATTCCTAAAACAAAATTAAGATTAAGATTATTCTTGCCCTAAAGGATTGAACATTAACTAAAAGTAATTCGAACAAATCATCAAAAGAAATTTTTGTAATTCGGGGACTCGATAAGTTTTATTATTAATTACAAGCCGGTTTTTGTGGGAGCAAACACTTTTTGCTTTGGAGTTTAATTTATGAATGATCATGTCGGTATTGTTCACTTTTTGAGATAAATGAGTCTTCACCATTTAGATTTTAGGGTTCTTAGTGTTTTTGGTGAAGAAGAAGAGAAAAGACAAATAACTAATTAATTAGGATTCTTAGTGTTTTTTATTTTTATGTTTTCTAAAAGAAATAACTTCATGAAACAAAGCCCTAGCCCTTTTAATCCATACACGTTGAATTGTAAATAGTTGATCCAGGTAGGATTTTAGCAATTTTGGGAAAAATCATTGATTAAATTAAACGATGGTGAAAGAAAAACATAACCCTAAAGTAATGATGCACCAGAGAAATTAACCCGTTGTCATATTCATAATTCTCAACAGAGCATATAATACTGCTTAGTTATACGCAAATGACTTATGCAAACTTTATTATACAAATGTTAGTGTGTTATATATGGTTGACTTTGTTATTCTATATGTAGTGGATGAAGATGAATCTTCAAAAAAATTCTTCTTGGTTGTGACAATTCTTACGCACAAGATATTCCAAATGTTTTTCAAAAATTCCAAATATTGTCATGATCTTGTTCGCGATGTTTTGGTCGATATGTGCTACAAGGCATAAGGGGTTCTAAGAAAGAGGTGGCTTTGGGCTTTTTTCGGATACTAAAATGCTTTGAGGCTCCGCATACATCCTTATTTATAGTTGGGAGAATGGTCGCACATGTGTCCGGGATGTCATTGGTTTTTCACCTTCGGTGAGTGGATGTTCTCTCACTCCCGGATGCTATCTCCGTGTTGTCTTACGTAAACGCAACAAATACTTAGAAAAGTGCACAACTTATGGATATGGTTTTCGGACATTGGCTTTTGCTACCATAGGTGAGCTTGCTTAAGAAACTATTGCTTTTATGGAGAGACTCAAAAATTGCATAGCTAACAATGATGCGAACAGTAGTCATGGTAGTTTTATTTTTCATAGATTAGGTGTTGCTATTCAAAAGGGTGTTGCTTGTTGCCAGAGTTACCAACCAAACCTCAATCAATCCTATTTTTTTCTAATATATTGCCCCCGAGGTGTTTTTTTTAATTAAAAAAATCACCATCAGTGTTGGACATGAATATGTTTCTGATTTTAATAAAATACTAACTAAAATCTACAACTAGATGTGCAACCAACGAAAATTAGATACTAGTGAAGATTCAGACCAACACTTTTACCAAAAAAAAAATACGTTGGAGTAAATAAAAATACAATAACAATAATAAACTAAGAAAATCTATGGTGAGACTTAGATGTCCATTGACTAAAAAAACTAACTCTAGAATTCCGGTGAGGGTCCAACAGACGACCTTTCCTGTGTTTTCAAAAAATGAGAAAAATCAATATTCGAATTTTTTAAATTGAAATGCATATATTGATGAATATAATAATAAATCAAAAATCTATGAATAAAAAAAACAATAATAATAGACTAAAAATCTACGAATAAATGTCCATTTGACAAACAAAGCTAGCTAGAGCATCAAAACGACCGTTCCCTTCCCTATGATTTGATGGCCATTGGACCCCAAACAAAAAAACTCCTGGTGAGATTAAATTTTGGCGATTTCCAAGTCTGAACTTGTTGCTCTTCGCTCCAAGCTCAATAATCTGTGAATAAAAAAACTACTCCCTCCGTTCCACTTTAGATGATGTTTTGGTTTTTGATGTTCCAAAATAGATGAGAGTTTAACTATTTTTTCTAAATTTTCATTTGATTTGACTCCTTGGAATCACAACATAACATTCATTGCCCTTGTAATCATGAGAGATAATTAATTTAATTTAAGATTTTAAATCTATTATCTATTATCTTAGATATTTGGTCATCCCAAGTGGAATTACATGGGATTCATAACTTATACTAGAATCTAGAAACAAAAAACTAGGAGGTTTAAATTTTTATATGGGCAAAATTGGAAAAATTGGAAAAAAATTATCTCTTTTGATGTTTCTTAATCTACGTGAAAAACTCTACAATATCATCTAATGGAACGGATAGTAATAATAATAGACTAAAAATCTAAATCACGACCTTTCCCTGTGATTAGATGGCTATCGGACCAAAAAAGAAGCTCCTGGTGAGGATCGAACTCACGACCTTTCCCTTACGAAGGGAACGCACTACCACTATGCTACAGAAGCAACTTTGAACGCTTACTAAGCGGACATTAAATATATTCCTCACTACATGAAAAAGGGAATCTTGGTTCCGAACCACAAATTCTAATCATTTTTGCTTTTGAATTTTGAAATCTTTTATGAGCTACTCAGCGATTGAACGCGATACCTTTGGGTTCACTTGTCTTGCATCTAGGCCATTACATATAATTTTAATTTTGGCCATTAATAAGCAAGATCTAAAGGCAGGCCATGCATATAAGATGTTGTCAATAGAGGCCTGTAAACGAAACCTGCCTCATCGTATTATACTTTTTATTTGTCCGAAAAAGATAAAATCTTCCGGACAAATCTTTCTTTACACCGATGTAAGGTGGCCAATAACGGATGCCGGTGACCATCGGATAAAAATGGATTTCCTGTTATGAAGCTTTCAGACGTGCAGGTTAAACTAGAGTGTGCAGGTTAAAACTGTTGAAGCAAGCGCTTTCTAGCGAGGAGGAACAGTTGAAGAATGTAGAGTTCAACAAGAAGATTCAAACATTCATATGCTCAATCATGTAGTATGAATATCAATCCAAAAAAAAAAACCTCCTCCAGCATGAATAAAGCTCATCGTCCACAAGGTAAGCAACACATACACACAGAAACCATGCAGTTGATGGACATCTAATCCACATAGAGCATGAAAAGTGCATCATCCACAAGGCAAGCGACGCATACACACTGAAGCCATGCAATTGACGGACTTCTAATCCACACACAGGTACAAGTGCTCTGAATCGCTACGAAATCCGAACCTTGAAAATATCATGAAGTACAATTTGAAGAAACAGTTGAGAAGTATTATGCAGATGAATTTCCCCACTAATTTAGGTTTCTTACTGTTTTGACGATCAAAATAATATTCAACGAGAAGAACTACCATTAAAAAGAAGGATTCATCCCTATCGTCATGTACTTGAATCTTAAAGTTCTGGGACATTTTTAATCCAATCAAAGGAAATTGTTCAAACCTGGTTCTTCCATACATGGACCATGCCATCAGAAACCTACAACTTAAAAATAAATAGAACCTTCCTTTAATTTAATGCTCTTCTCTGCTCTCTTTTATTGATCATATTTTGCTTCACAGAAAAATGCTCATCAGACTTGCCACGGACACCTTCCCGTAGCCTATCATACAGAATTGAATTTCCTCTGCAACCCAATAATGTAGCAGTAACTGGTCAACCCATTTCTAATAATTACCAATAAGTAAGCAGTCAATCATTTCCACTGCAACCCAGCAATGTAGCAGTAACTGGTCAATCATTGCTGTCTGAACTGAAGCAAACTATTACTAATTAGCCCATATTACTAACCGCCGCATTTGGTTTCTCCGTAAGAACCACCACACAGGAGCACAATCACACTATATTGTTTCCGATTTTCTGTTATCTACTGTTTCACTAATTCCTAATTTTACAAGTATTAGTGTTGATTGAACTGCTAGTGAAAGGTTAAAAAGTTTAGACATAAAAATCGATCATAGTCCTAGACATCCACATAGAAGATTTTTCTAATACTTTGATTGATCACTCTTATGTTTGGAAGCAAACAAAAGGCTCCATGTGATGTTTGAGATCATTAAAATGAGAAGAACGTCTTCGTGTTAGTGCTACCAAATATATACTTAATATATTGTGCCACTCAATTCTCTATTCAAGCAATTTGACATTCTCTAATTGTGAATTGTGATGCACATTCTTATCCGAAAGTGAATTCACTTATAAATAGTTTTTCTGTTTCTGGTCAGACATCAACAACTTAACAATTCTGAACTGCTAAAAAGAGTAATCTAAGAAGCCACAAAAACATGAAGAAAAAAAAATTATTCATCATTATTCTAAACTTGAAATGAACAAAATTAGAACGAAATTGAAAAACATGATCAAGAGAACTCGGAGAGAAGAGTAAAAACAAGTACCAAAGCCAGAATTTCGCGAAGGATTATTTGGGTGTAATGTTGCTAGTGAAGCCACTTTGAAGAAGCCTCTCAACATACTTCCCAAGAATATCAACCTCCAAGTTAACTTTTTGCCCAACTTTCTTTAAAGGAATAACAACATTTTGCTGAGTATAATCAACCAACATGAAATTAAAACATTCTTCCTCATCGAAAACCTTGCAAACAGTCAAACTAGTTCCATCCACAGCAATAAACCCTTTAGGTACAATAAATTTCAACACTTCTGGTGGTGTTTTCACTTTCACCCACAATGAATCACCTTCAAATTCTAATGATACAATCTCACCAGTACCATCCACATGCCCTTGAACAAAATGACCACCCATTCGAGTACTCGGCAGTAAAGCTCTTTCTAAGTTAACTCTCGAACCCGCTACGAGCTCGATCAATGAAGTTTTTCTTAGGGTTTCTGGTGCTAATCCAACTGAAAAATCAGATTCTTTTTTATCAAATTCAGTGACCGTAAGACAAGTACCGTTAACTGAGATACTATCACCAAGTTTAACATCTTCAAGAATAACATTTCCAGATATTTTCATCTCAAATCCACCATCTTCAGCATAGCCTAATTTTTTAATTTCACCCATTTCTTCAACGATTCCAGTGAATAGATTTTTAACTGGATTGTAATTAGGGTAAGGAAGAGACTGAGTTGAGGGTTTCTGAAAACTGTTGGCCTTATAGAAGAGATTATGTACTGGATTTCTGGAACTGAGATTATAATTCACTTGGGTTTTTGAGGGAATTCTTTGTTGATTGGTAACGAAGGCTTTTGGAGGTGAAGATTTTAGGATTCTTGATGAAATTGCAGTGAAATGATTAGAAACTGCCATGATAGGGGGTATTAAGAAAACTGAAACCCTAAGATCTTAGTTCAGAAATAGAGCAGAGAGTGAAACTCAAGGACCACCTACCAGCTTACAAAATACTTAAAATCTTGGTACTTTGGCTTGGTAAGAAAAATACTCTGTCTTTATGGTGGTAAAGATTGTTGCAAGATTTTGTTTCCGATAAATTTTATTTTAAATTACCGGCAATATATTCTTCCCGGCAATATATTCTTCCTCTTTGATTTTCCGTCTAGTTAGGTTAGTTGTTACTGATCTTTGGAAAGCTAGCGTAAATTGTGTGTCAGTCATGAGAGGAGTTTGACATAAATTTTGAACCCACCAGATACCAGGCTTAAAGATGTGGGGCGTCAAGGTGTTCCACGCGACTTCTGCTGGAATGCTGCTTATGGTGCAATGTGCAACTCCTCCCACCAAACAAGAGGAATGGGTGTTAAGATGCTATTGCTAGCCATTCGCTGAGCAGTCTAATTTGTGGTACCCCAATATCATTCCCACATGAGAGAAATCCCATGACTAGTTCATGTTAGATATAAAGCATCTCCTGGGTTGTAAATCTGGTTCTGTTTTCTCTTATGTCCTTGACATTATTTGGGGTTCAAAAGTTTTGTTTCCAGTTTGGAGTACAGATACATGTATCTTTTGATTATTCTGGCGACACTTTCAGCTTCACCCCACAGGCCACAACAATCCATGGGACTTCTACAGAGAGATTCTTCAATATTCAGAGTTTATCATGGCGAGAAAAGCTCTGTAAAGCGCCAAAATCAATGTTGAATCAACAGGACTATGGTGAGAAAATTATAGGAAGAATGACGGGGGATTTTGATTTGCTAAAAGGCCAACCTAAAATTCCATGAAGATCAAACTTTTCACTGAAAGAACCTTTGACAGAGATCACTACTAGCAAATGTCAAATACACGTCCAATTTGCTACCTGACCCAAGTTGTGCTGAATTGTACGAAGGTTCATAACAGATGGATGATTTTCAGATCAGCTTTGTCAAGAACACCATCCCTATATCCTACATGGGACTTTTACAACAAATCTGATAGATCGGACAATTAATGGATGCAGACAGTAGTACTATTGCTTCACAAAAATATGAATACCCATAAAAGAATTACCTAGCAAATCCAAACAGGACCGTAGTCTTACTGAGTTCTTTATTGAGACAATTCCAGCTGGTTCTATACATAAACATGCGACTCTTTGAAGCTTGTGCAGAAATTAAAATGAGACTCCAAAAACAAAGGTTGAAGCCAAGCACATATTCACAATCAACCAGCTCATTCAGTCGAATGTTGTTCAAAATGTTTCTAACTTACAGCGTGTGGAGGTGGCCCCTGTTGATCAGAAAGGCGAGGGCGTTGGTTGTGCTCCTACATGCATATAGGGAGGAGGTTAGATTTTGGTGGAGGACAGACGAAGAGAAAAGCAGAACTCAGATAAGAGAGCTAAGAGTCTAAGTTCCTAACTAGTGAAAGATCAGCTCTGTTAATGAATCAAAATTTCAACAATGAATACAGAATATTCAAAGTGTTTCACATTGCCTCTTCTTATGTTATGGTTCCTCCTTTTGCTATGGCCACCGATAGTCTGCCAACTACCATATAGAAAATTCTGATATACCATTCGTTCTAAAGATTATCAATGAAAAAGTGAAAAACTGCCGTGAACTGCAACAAATACCTGAGTTCCTATGATGATAACTACTTCGCTTAGATCGGCCATGAAAGGAAGCCACCAGCCGAAAATAGGTAGTCCACTACTAACCCCAAGGTGATTTTTCTAAATTTATTGGGATGCTTATTACTTATTTGTAATCCGTCTTTATGAACAGAACTACACAATGACATGTATGTCTTATATTTGTCGCTAATGCATATCTTTGTATAGTAGACATTCCAGTCATAATGTTTCATGCTTCTAATAAAACTCATCTTTTATCTATGAAATTATTACAACTTACCCCTACATCAGTTATTGAATGGCAAAAGGAACATTTTACTTTTGGAGCTCCATATGGGTACATCAGCAATGCTTCACAATTTGCGCAGTTCACATTTCCAATTTGATGATCTGTTAAACTGAAAAGATCAAGTAAGAAAAATAACAGTACTTCCCATTTAACTTACACAATTCAATTGATACCAGATGTCTATTTTAGGAACAAAAATATTTTTAGCGGCAATAGAAATTTACTGGGTATCCATCCATAAACATATTCTTCCACAAAAACCTTAGTAAGGGGAACAAAAACTTCTGATTCTTTGATAATAACTAGAAAGAGGAGATAATAAGAGTTGACATACCTTCTAAAACAAGATTGACTGTTTTACAGGATACACATCTAACACGAGGGGCTCCTCTAGGATAAGAAACCAAAGTTCTACAAGTTCCACAAACCATTTGACCTAATTCTGCATCCAAATAATGCCTTTAGGGACATGACTATCGAAGAATTAAATCCAACTAATAGAATACTAATAGTATAAATAATGTTGGCAAGATGATTGAGTTATACTACACATGCTAAGTTTTCAACCGTGATTAAGTCAGAATTAGGTTATTTGAGTTCAAACCCTAATTCATAACTAGCATTGCAGTTAGAAATCAAAGATTACAGAGAAATTATCAAAAAAAGTAAATCTCTTAGGGAGAGAGAACCTGGAAGTGGAGAGATGGATTGCCATTCGGTGCCGTGAGTCCCCATAATATGTTGAGGTTTTTCAAATTATCCCCTTTCTTATACGGAAGACTCAGAGTCAGGAATGAATAATGATGGTATTGTTGAAAATTTGATAAACATTTAAGAGTTCAAATTAAATGATAAGGGGTTATGTCATTTACCAGCCGTTTTTATTAATAAAATCGAACCTCCTAGCAGTAATTTTAATTTGCTACTTACGGCTGGGACATAATCGTACTTACGGTTAGGACATAAGTCGTTTAGGTAGGGATGGAACTACCATATAATCTTAAGAATAATATATTAGAGTAAGTTTGATCCAATTGACTCGATCAACTATCTGGTCGGTCATTTTTCAAAATATATTTTTTTGTTTGGTCCTACAAATTATCGTTTGGTGATCGGGTTTTGTCCACCCAAGCGGAATCTACTTTTTTCGTTATTAAAATACCCTTTCATTAATGTATATATTCAGAAAGAATATAATCAGTTTCAGATTTATATTTTATCTCCTCCCCTGACTGCTATCGATTTTTCTGCTGTAAACCGATTTTTTTCTAGGGTTAAATCGATTTAATATGAAGATTAATTCGATTTACAGCAGATTAATTTGATTACGAAAACTGATTTGATTTACGGAGTTGATTTTTTTCATTTTACGGAGCTGATTTTGGTTTTCGAAGACTAATTTTTGAATTTCCATAGCTGATTTTGTTTTACGAATATTTGATATTCGAAGATTGATTTAGATCATATGGAGATTCGATTTGATTAGGAAGACTGATTCGATTTTTTACAGAGACGATTTGATTTTTGTTACGAAGATTTGATTTGATTCGATCTGCAGAGTTTAATTTGAAATAATTTTGGAATTCTTCTTGTTTCTGGTGAGTTTTTGCATTTGAAGTAATTTGTAGATCAGCTGTCTTTCTCTCCTCACCAGGAGTTCATCAGGTTTAGTGAACTAATCATGAAACCTAATGTGTTTATGAATCATGTTTCAGTTTATGCATTGTAGATAAGTAATTTGACGATCAGATTGTTTTTGCATTTGAAGTAATTTGTAGATTGTTTGTCTTTCTCTCCTCACCAGGAGTTCATCAGGTTTAGTGAACTAATCATGAAACCTAATGTGTTTATGAATCATGTTTCAGTTTATGCATTGTAGATAAGTATTTGTTGCAATCTATGTTTTTTTTGATTAGTTTGTTTCTTTTTGTTTTTAAGAACAATGTGAATGAATGAAGTTTGTTTATTAGGAATAAGGCTTCATCTGTTAGAATGAACTCTTTTTTGTTAAGAAGAAGTATTGTTGTTGGTTGTTCATCTGTTTAATGAAGTTATTTTGTTAAGAATAAGGTCTTCATCTTTAAGAATGAACTCTTTTTGGTTAAGAAATAAGGTGTTCATCTGTTAAATGAACTCCTTTTTTGTTAAGAATTTAGGTGTTCATCTATTAAAATGAAGTTATTTTGTTAAGAATATGGTCTTCATCTTTAAGAATGAACTTTTTTTTTTTAAAGAATTAAGTGTTCATCTGTTAGAATGAACTTTGCATGACAACTATATTTTATTTTATTTTTTGTGTTCATTTTCGTTTTTTTTCAGGTTCAGTATGTCTCTCTCAAGTTGTTATGCAGTTTTTTAGAGCACTGCTCGGTCGAACTCGCAAGCGTTGCTTTCTTGTTTGTCAGGTTTAGTTGCCAAAACTATATAGTCTTGATTTCTAGTCTACTTATAGCTAAGTCTCGAATTAGGATAGAAGGTGTAGTTGAGCTTTAGACTTCACGGTGTTCATCGATTCAAGACGAAAAACTTCTAAGGGAGCTTGTGGAACTTCATCAACAAAAGGTATGTGGAGACTTGAACTCATTTATCACTCAAAAGTCTATCTACTCTATCTCTTATTTGAGACAAAAGTAGTATAGCTATATAGACTTCGATTATACACATTTGATATTTCGAGTTGAGTTTAACTCGCTTACATATTTTCTAAAATATGTGTTGGTAAGCCGCTTTAACATGGTTCATCTTATAATCTTGACGAAAGTCAAAAGATGATCATGTGAAAATCGCCTTGTAACATCTTATATGATTTGTGTGAGACAGGTCATTTGGTGTAGACTTAATGTTTCGTATTGATCATTCGATCACTTGAAAATTGCTTTGAAGCTAATAGTTTGTGTGAGACATCTATTCCCATCTTCTAAGAATGTTTCAATGATTGAAATGAGAGTTTAGAACTATTAACCATGATTGGATATAGCACAGTATGCGTACTTGTATGCTAATTGTTGCAAGTTATTCCAAGTCCGGGAACCATAGTATGCATACCCGTATGCGTACTGGTTTGTTTAATGAAAGTCCGGGAACTTAGTGTGCATACCCGTATGCGTACTGGCGTAAGTTCAAGTCCGGGAATTCAACTGAGTTTGGAGGTATGTTCTAAAATCGGAACCCAAACTAAGTTGGTCACTTAGGTATGCGTACACGTTTGCATACTTGAGTGGGCCATGTTCTAAAATCGGTTTGTTCATGAACTAATATATTTATATATATAATAAGGAATGTAATCTTTTGCAAACCGTTGCTATAATGTTCATGAATTGATTCGAGTGAATCAAAATCGATTTTGCTTCAATTGTGTCTTGTATACTTCTATGAGAATATAAACAATTGAACAACTCAGAACTAGTTTCATTTGAGTCATTTGAACTAGTTATGGTTGAGATGAACAAGGTTGATATGAAAGTGTTCATATGGCTAACTTTGGTTAATTATTGTTGATCCAACAAGGTGTACACGTTTAGGTACGGTTACTCATATCTAAATGAAGTCACTTTTCATTTGTGTGTAACAAGCTAAGTTCGATCTAACGTTTGAATGATATTAGCTTGAGTCTAATCAGGTTTTCATCTAACGGTGAATATTGAATGCTTTGTTACCAAGGTAGCCTTGATTGCAAACCCTGATTTGAAGACTATATAAGGGAAAACTCTAGCAACTGGGAAACCTAATCCCCACACCTCATGTGTGATACTAGTTGCGACTAGACTAGAGTCGTTTCTCCTTTAGCCTACGTTTTTCTAAAACCATTAGGTTAACGACTTAAAGACTTCATTGGGATTGTGAAGCCATACCCAACTATTTTTCCGTAGTTGCATGTTTCGATCTTGTCGTATTCTATCGTATTGAGTACTATCTTATCTAAGATTTGCTCGAGATTTATTCTCCGATAGGCAAGATAAAAGTAGTCACAAACATCTTCTCTCATCGTTTGTGATTCCACGATATCTTGTTTCACTACCATACGATTAAGATTATTGTGAGGTGATTGATATATCTAGGTTGTTCTTCAGAATATAAGTCCGGTATATCAATTGGTTCTTGTTCACCTTGATTTATCAAAAAGACGGAACAAAACTCATAGGTATTTCACGTGGGAGACATATTTATCTATTCAATAGACTTTTCTGTGTGATACATATTTGTTTATCAAGTCTTCGACTTTGGGTCGTAGCAACTCTTAGTTGTGGGTGAATCATCAAAGGGAATCAAGTACGCAGAATCCGCGTGGTTCTAGAGGCGTAATGAACGCGATTGTACCTTGATCAATGTGAGATTGGTTAGGGCTCAACTACATTCCACTCTCGGAAGTTAACTTGGAGTAGGCTAGTGTCCGTAGCGCTTAATATAGTGTGGTGTTCAAATCTGGATTAGGTCCCGGAGTTTTTCTGCATTTGCGGTTTCCTCGTTAACAAAATTTCTGAATACGTATTTATTTCTTTTCCGCATTATATTTTTTTATATAATTGAAATATCATAGATTTTGTGTTAGTTCAATCAATTAGATAATCCAACCTTTGGTTGTTGATATAAATTGATTGACACTTGAACATTGGTCTTTGGTACCGTTCAAGTTGTTTCACATAATAATCAGGCTCGCGGATTTCTATCTTTTTGATTTGTTGATTACATTGTGAAATAGAGATACAACTCTTGGATATATTTCCATGATTGAGTCTGGCTGTCTAGTTGATTCTCTTGGAATTATATTGGAGTTTGTCCATAAAGATTGCCTAAACAAAATATTGGGTGTGGTTGTTAGACCCCCGATTTTTCACAGTTATGTACTACAAAGGACATGGCATTCCATTGGAAGTTTCTTTACAGTCATTGCTTCATGATTTGAAAAAATATGTTTGTGATAATTGGTCAGACCATAAGATTTGTCATGGTGCAGGTTGTGAGAAAGTGTTTATCAGTTGTTATTTCGCCCTTCAAGGTCTAATTGTTGTTTTTTTTGTTCAAAGCATCTCTCATATTTTTATTTGTTAGTTGAGGAGGCTTCTAATGGTTCTGCTTCTAGCTCTTCATTTGGTACCTCCATGCAGTCGCTCAGCGACGATGAATCATCTAGCGAGTTTACTGAAACTTTAAATATTAAATACCCGACGGAAGGTCATGAGGTATTAAAACCTCTTTTATCTGAAGGTTGGGAAGATATTTTTAAAGGTGTTGGTCAAGTTTTTCATGGTGGTGTTGAAGAGGTGCGCTTAGTCAACAAATATTGCATGAAGTCTAGTTATAAACTTGTAAAGGTTAAGAATGACAGACTTAGGTATACCGTCAAGTGTGCTAGGAACGCAGATCTTCTTTGGTATCTCCACACTATTCCAATTGATACCGCTAAAAGTGTCTTTGCTATCAAGTAATTCAATGGGAATCACACATATGGTGGTGGTTTTAAGTTGAAGAATCCCCATGTGACGAAAAAATTGATGAAACATCTAATGAAGGATCAAATACAATCAAATATGTCGATAAAACCTTTGGATATTGTTGCTCATGTGAAGAGTTGTTATGGTATTAACATAAAATACCATCATGCTTATAAAGGGAAGGAAGAATCCCAAGTAGAGATATATGGTGATGATGTAAAAAGTTATACAGATATTGTTTGGTATGTCGAAGCAATAAAGGCTACCACTCCTGGCAGCTATGTTAAGTTTGAAGTTAGTCGACTAAACGTCTTGAGAGACTTTTCATTTGTTTTACTGCTTGTATCGAAGGATATAAGTACATTCTCCCTATGATTTATTGTGATGCGACATTTCTCACCGGGAGATTTAAAGGAATGTTCATGGCTGCCACTGGCATAAATGGGAATCTCAAGGTAAATTTCTTCTTTTCTGTATAACTCATATTTTCATTCATATTTTTCAAAATCGAATTGATCTGTTTTCTTTAATTTAGTTCATGTTAATGAACTGACTGTTTTCTTTTGATTAGTTCATTAGCTAGCTCATAGTTCGTAATGAACTGACTATTTTTTTTATTAGTTCATATTGCTAGTTCATAGTGCCTAATGAACTGACCATTTTAGTTCATACTTCTAAGTGAACTGATAGTTTTCTAAACGAACAGACAGTAATTTCATGTCACATTTCTAAATGAACTGATAGTTTTTTTTTATTAGTTTATATTGATAGTTCATAGTTTTAGAGCACTTCTTTCGGTCGAACTAGCGTTGCTATCTCAAGCTTGTTTGTCAAGTTTAGTTGTCAAAACTATAAGTCTTGATTTCTAGTCTACTTATAGCTATGTCTCGGATTATGATAGAATGTGTAGTTGAGATTTAGACTTCACGGCGTTCATCGATTGAAGACGAAGAACTACTAAGGGGAACTTGTGGAACTTCATCAACAAAAGGTATGTGGAAACTTAAACTCATCTATCACTCAGAAGTCTATTTCTATTATATCTCCTATTGAGACTAAGTCGTATAGCTACATATACTTTAATTATACACATTTGATATTTCGAGCTGAGTTTAACTTGCTTACATATTTCTCGAAATATGTGTTGGTAAGCTTTCGCTTTAACCAAGTTCATCTTTTATTCTTGACGAAAGTCAAAAGATCATCATGTGAAAATTGCCTTGTAACATCTTATGTGATTTGTGTGAGATAGTCATTTTATGTAGACTCAGAATGTTTCGTATTGATCATTTAATCACTTGAAGATTGCTTTGAAGCTAATAGTTTGTGTAAGACAGTTATTCTCGTCTTCTAAGAATGTTTCAATGATTAAAATGGGAGTTTGGAACAATTAACCATTGATTGGATATAGCACAGTATGCGTACTTGTATGCTAACTGTTGCAAGTATTCCAAGTCCGGGAATTTAGTATGCATACCCGTATGCGTAATGATTCAATAGTTGAAGTCCGGGAACTATAGTATGCGTACGTGTATGCGTACTAATTTCAACTGAGTTCGGATGTGTACGACAGTATGCGTACATGTTTGCATATTGGCGAACAAGACCAAGTCCGGGAACTAAAGTATGTGTACCCGTTTGCATACTTGAGTGAGTTAAGTTATAAAATCGGTTAAGTATGTTTAAATACTCATGAACAAAATACATTTATATAATAAGGAATGCAATCTTTGCAAACCATGGCTATAATGTTCATGAATTGATTCGAGTGAATCAAAACCGATTTTGCTTCAATTGTGTCTTGTATACTTCTATGAGAATATAAACAATTGAACAACTCTATAACTAGTTTCATTTGAGTCATTTGAACTAGTTGTGATAAGATGAACAAGGCTAATACAAAAGTGTTCATATGGCTAACTTCGGTTAACTATTGTTGAGCCAACTCAATATATACGTTTAGGTACGGTTACCCATATCCAAATGAAGGTATATTTCATTTGTGTGTAACAAGCCAAGACCATCTAACGGTTGAAAGATATTGGCTTGAATCTAATCAGTTTTTCATCTAACGGTGAATATTGATTGATGTGTCCCAAAGTTATCAAACCCCCGATTTGAAGACTATATAAGGGAGAACTCTAGCAATTGGAAACCTAATCCCCACACCTCCGTGTGATACTAGTTGCAACTAGAGTCGATTCTCCTTTAACCTAGGTTTTTCCTAAAACCATTATAGGTTAACGACTTAAAGACTTCATTGGGGTTCTGAAGCCAGACTCAACTATTTTCTTTGCAGTTGCGTGTTCTGATCTTACTTTGTTTTAATCATATTGAGTACTATCTTCTCTAAGATTTGCTCGAGATTTATCTCCGATAGGTAAGATATAAAAAGTAATCACAAAGCTCTTAGTCTCATTCTTTGTGATTCCACAATACCTTGTTCCGCTACCATACTGTTAAGTTATTATAAGGTTATTGATATTACTAGGTCGTTTCTTCGGGAATATAAGACCGGTGTATCAATTGGTTCCCCGTTCACCTTGATTTATCAAAAGACGGAATAAAACTCGTAGGTATTTCGTGGGAGACATATTTATCTATTCAATAGACTTTTTGTGTGAGATGATTTGTTTATCAAGTCTTCGACTTTGGGTCGTAGCAACTCTTAGTTGTGGGTGAGATCGGCTAAGTGAATCAAGTGCGTAGAGTCCTGGCGGGATTCGGAGGCGTAAGGAACGCGACCGTACCTTGATCCCGGTGTGAGATTGGTTAGGTCTCAACTACATTCCGATCCTGAAGTTAACTTGTAGTAGGCTAGAGTCTCGTAGCGGCTTAATACATTGTGGTGTTCAAATCTGGACTAGGTCCCGAGGTTTTTCTGCATTTACGGTTTCCTCGTTAACAAAATTTCCGGTGTCTGTATTATTTCTTTTCCGCATTATATTTGTTTATATAATCGAAATATCATAGGTTGTGCGTAGTTCAATCAATTAGATAATCCAACCTTTGGTTGTTGATATAAATTGATTGACATTTGAACATTGGTCTTTGGTACCGTTCAAGTTGTTTTTCATAATAATCAGGCTCGCGGATTTTATCTGTTTGACTTGCTGATTACATTGAGAAACAGAGATACAACTCTTGGATATATTTCCATTGATTGAGTCTGACTGTCTAGTTGATTCTCTTGGAATTATATTGGAGTTAGTCCATACTGATTGCCGAACGAAATATTAGGTGTGGTTGTTAGACCCCCGCTTTTTCACATAGTTCCTAATGAACTGACAGTTTTAATTCTTTTATTTTCTTTAATTCTATAGTTTTTTTCCCTCTGGCGTTCGCTTTAGTTCCTGGAGAAGACATTGAAGGTTGGGAATGGTTTATGGAAAATTTACAGTATTGCGTCGACTCTTGTCCTATCACCTTTATCACTGATCGTCATGAAGGGTTGAAGCAAGGTATTCCTAAGTTTTTTCCTAATTCTCATCATAGTTA
Source organism: Papaver armeniacum (assembly GCA_023531295.1). Lineage (NCBI taxonomy): Eukaryota > Viridiplantae > Streptophyta > Magnoliopsida > Ranunculales > Papaveraceae > Papaver > Papaver armeniacum. The sequence goes on from JAJJWW010002823.1 coordinate 136,895, forward strand.
CTTCTTTTATCACTTGAAGAATAACCTCCCTATCAAGGAAGGACATGAGAAGTTTAAACAAGTTCAGGATTTGTTTCACAAAGCTGCATATTGTTATAGCATTGCTAAATTTGAGACTGCTCTGAATGAGATGTGTATTATTGGATGTGGGTGCACTGCCAAGTACCTCAGAAATATCGATCCCAAGCATTGGGCAAATGCTTTCTTTGTAGGATGTGGGTACGGGACACACTCATCAAGTATTGCATAATCTTTCAGTAGTTGGATTCATCGTGAAAGGAATTTGCCTCCAGTTGCTCTTGTTGATGAGCTCGGGATAAAGATTATGAGGTTCAATTTAGAAAGCACGAGCTTGGTAGAACTTTTCCACATAGTTTGACTCCCGTCTTCCAAGATGCACTCAAGGCACATATCGATATAGGTTGTCCATGGAATGTTACCGAGTCGTAACGATATCTATGAGGTGCACTCTCTAACTTCTCACGTTGTTGATTTGATGCGAGATGATCTATACTTTCCAAAGATGAAAAGTGTTCGGGTTCCCTTGTGCTCACAAGATCGCTATTATCACTTTGCAAGGGTGCCGAGATGTCGATGTATATTGAGCCTTACTTTGGTACACATCATTTTCGTATGTCTTATGCTCCGCAATTTGCCTCATCCCCAACCATGATAGGCTTGAAGTGTATGACCCTAGAGACAGAGTTCTTCCCGGGTATTCCAAGGCCACCTCCGCGGAGACCAATGAAGAAGCGTATTTACAGTGCTTATGAGAAGGAGAGGAGGCCCATGAAGTGCTCAAATTGCAAGAAGCTCGGAAATCATATCAAAGCTACTTGTCGTCAATTACTGCTGGAGTAGTATGCTTGAACTTCTATTAGTTATTGTTTTTTAACAAGATATGAACCGCTATTAATTAATTTTCTTTTCTTTTACTTTTTGAATATGAACTGGTGTTAGTTTTTCTATGGGATATGTACTTCATTGTCGGAATGAACTTCATTTTCTGGAATGAACCCTCGTAGAATCGCTATTGAAATGTTATTTAACGGGATATGTACTTCATTGTCTGGAATGAACTCTATTTTTTAACTTCATTTTCTATAATGAACTTCTTTTTTTAACTTCATTTTCTGGAATGAACTGATTTCAACTGGTATTGAACTGATTTTTAAGTGATGTTGAACTGTTATTCTAGTTCATCGTCTGTGATGAACTTTTATTTTCTTCAACATTTTTTCAGTTCATCGCGTATTTAATGAACTCCAAACAAACTGCTTTTTTTCACTGTGAAGAGAACTGTTATTGTGAAAGTATCAAAATAAATAACACATTTTTTAGAGTAAACACATATTGAAATTAACTGCCATCATCGATAATACTTGACATTAAGAGTATTTTTGTTGTCCAAAACATTAAGTAATCTACTATCCAAAATACTATAGTTAAAAGAGTAAGCAGATCATATTACATATGACATTAGAATCTAATTAAGTCTTTGTAACCAAGTTTAATCATTTCATTGTTAAGATATGCTTCATTAGTTGTTTCACCCCAACTTAATCCATCTCTCTCTTCAGTCAGAAGCTTATAGGACATTTTGTATCTCCACTGATGCATCTTTTTTATCATTTCATCCTTTGGAATCATATGCTAAGATTTTAGGAGCTTTAGCTTGCTACTTCGCTTTATCCAATAACTTGCGTAGAGAAGGCAACAGGTGTGCTCCCTGATCGGGTATTTGTACTTTGTCAATGTTAAAATCAAGTTTCGTTAAGATTTTGTTTCACTGACCATTTATCGATGTGTTGTTTCGGCGGTAGGCAACCATCTTTCTTGCATCTTGTGCGCTCTTCCTCCTATTGCTCCTCTTTAGAGCGAGTTGTAATGTTCCCATTGACAGTTGCCGATGTCGTATATGAGCAGATGCCAATGTACACTAATAGGCCCTTCAGATTTTCCTTTATCAAGACTAGGATCAAAATTCATTGGAATTATTATCTTCCCAGTCTTGCTAGGCATATTTGCTATGAACTTATCAACTTTAGTTACCCTATCATCTGCTTTCCTTTGATGAACATATGTCTGCAAAGAGATATATAAATTTTCAAATAAAGAATAACATCAAGAAAGCAGTTCATCATAAAAATGAACTGTTGAATACACTATGAACTCGATAGTTTTCTCAGACTAGTTCATATTGTTAATGAACTGACAGTTTTTTTATTAGTTCATATTTCTAAATGGACTGACAGTTTTTTTATTAGTCCATAATTCTAAATGAACTAACTGTTTCTCTTTCATTAGTTTATATTTTTTTGCTAAATACACAATGTATCAACAATTATAATGAAGAGTTGTCACTAAATTTCTGGAAGTAAGGACCTACAAATGCAGTAGGTGCCATCATCTCAAAGTGGATGTATGTCGTTTGAGTTTATTGTCTTCGCTATCTAGGGATGCTCTCTCTCGTGTGTCGCCCTCTTCCGCTTGTAGCAATAATAGAAAATAATCAGGACATCAAGGTCTTTATTGAACATTCGATCATTGATATGTTCTCTTTGGACACCGAATTGAGCTTTGTTAACTTCATCGTCTACAAGCCAAGCTGCTTGACTGCAAAAGGATAAACAACAAGTTATAATCTCAATATATGACAAGTTCAACATAATTAATGAATAAAAGTTCATTCGTATTTTTTGTTCTTTTTACCCTTGCTTAGCATGTTTGTAGAATGTACTCAACATTCTATTTTCTTCTTTATTCAATTTGTAGAATGTACTCAACACTCTATTGGCATATAGGCTCTTCTCCTCGTCACTTGTTCTTCTTACTCTGTCTTCTCTCGTCGCAGGATTTTCTAGTTCATTTCCCCTTCTCTTCTTGCTTGCAGCAGGTTTTGATCTGCTTTCTTGATTACAACGGGTACATTCTTCCTCTTATTCTCCTTAGCATTCTTCTCATTTTCAGCTTTAGGAGGAGTCTTCTGGTAGGCTCAGAAAAGATACCTACAATTATATTAAACTGCAAGTGCACAATGTCTACTATGTATGACAGGGCAAATACAGGTCGAACCCACATAGACTAGGTTGGTGTGAAGTTGAATTTATAAGTATAACTAATACTAATTCAGATTAATGAGTTGTCGATACGACGAAATAGTTTGTTTTATGAAAGATTAAAATATAAAACACGACAACAAAATAAAACGATTTAAAACAGTTTATGGGAAAGTACTAGGGAAATTGAATCCGCCACCTAGACTACACTAGAATTCAGCTACTGAAATTTCCCTTATAATGGGTCAGCGATGAAGATACGAGTCTTTCGCCTTTCCAAAGGGGTCTCAAAGATGGATAGTTCAATATCAACCAAAGCATTAATCCCTAGTATTATATGTCTTCTCACAGCACATCTAATCACAGACTAAAGATTTCAATTAAAAATACAAGTTAATGGACAATATACAAGTGTTCTAACAACCTAGGATACATGATATACTAGGTGAAATATATATGTATATTGCTCAAAAATTGAACACCTCCTAACTCAATAAAGCACAATCAAGAACAAAATCATAACATGAAAATCCAGTAATAGTCTAAGGGTTTCATCTCAACCCTATCTTAAGAAATTAGAACATACTGAAAACAGGGGACAAATGGAATTCAAATAAAGATAGACACATTGAAGTAACTAAACCCAATTGATTTATCTCTGATTTCTTAAGATCACTCAAAACAAAGAGAGCTAATTAGTGTATTTTCAGACCCCTCTCCTTTCCTGCCCTAAATTACACACCAATGAACCCTTTTTATACATCAATTTGTCCCCAAAGAGTCCCAATCCACACAATTAACAGATACACAAGAAGAAATTTAGGGTTTTTTCTCGAAACTCACCACTGCAACAGACTCAAAGTACACAACCACCCCACAACGCCACCTGAATTTGTCTCCATGTCTTCAAAAATTATTTCAGATTTCATATCATGTCATGCGAGTGTTGTAGAGAGAATCCCACAACATCTTTTCCTTTCCCCGACTATTGCCGTCAATTTCTTGTTGTTGATGTCTGCTCCATCTCGAACCCATTGCCATTTTGGCTCAAACAACAACACCATTAGTAACAGATGCCAAACCCCAAGTACATTCATTCTCGCAGCACACAACAAAGCACTACCAATTTGAGCTCATATGATATTGGGGTTTCAAGTAATACCCAATTCCGACTCCTCTTCATTAACCTCCTACTTCTTCATAAAATTCTTCCATCAAATCTCTCCCGAGCTCCTCTTTCTTCATCTCGATTAATCCTCGAGTCCGATCTCTTGATTCATCATGAAGAACTAACTCTGCTCTTCTCCTTCTCAGTTCTTCAATCAACAACTACCAACGACGACAAGAACCCCTCTTCGATTCATCAATCAAAACACCGATGAGATTTAGATCATTTCGTGATACCCATTCTTCAATTCAATCTCTTCTTTACATCAAGAACTCCATCAATTCTTCTTCATCTTCCATCTCTGATTCTCAAAGAAACCCACATCTCAGATTTGAACAACATCCATCCTTCTAATTCAACACCATCGTCATTCCTATTGTTCTTGATAACCGACCACAAACCCATCTTTGGTTTTACCTCCAATCTCTCTTTAGATTTCTGACAAACAATAACAACAGTAGGCTGTCTCTATCTCGATTCATATAACATCGAACCCTAATTTCGGGTTTCGAGTTCATCTTTCTCGACTTCATTAACAGAAGCAAGCACCTATGGCCGCTTGTTCTTTCCCGCTTTCGATTTTCTTTCAAATGATTGAGAAATCTCGATTTAGGTTTAGGTTATTAATGGGTCGGGATATTGGTACTCTAGCTGCCTCGATAAGGGGTAACCAAATTTCCATCCCCCTTAGCCTCTGCTTGGTTTGTCTATAGTGCTCCTCCAAAAGACTTGTCCCTTAACATTAACCGGGCTCCATATAGTGTTCGCCCTAAATGACAATTTTGCCCTTTTGGCTCAAATAAAATAATTTCTTCTTCTTTTCCTCCGTGTGACTCCAAAGTATTGATGTTTGCAGGGAGTAACAAAATCATACCTATAGCTTGTCAATTCTATCGCTTTTGAGAACCAAACTGCTGACCTACTCTTGTACCATTCAAAGCCTAGGGTTATGACTGAATATTGGATGATAATAGGAAGGGTGATTCACAATGGATAGAGGTGAAGTTGTCGAGAACGATGGTGAGATTGATTTGACATGAAATGGTACTGGGTTGAGGAAGAGAGAACGAAATAGGGATAAAGAGAGGTGAGACTAACAAAGCTAGGGTTGTCTTTGACAGGGAGTTGTCGGAGGTATAAGAGAGAATGGGAATTGTTTCTGATGATAACAAAATGAAAGAGGGGTTTGGGGTCCGTTTGGGTGTAAACCATGAATATCCTGTTGTTTGTATATGAGAGTGAAACTTGGACCTGGTTTATATTGTTTCCCAAATCGTTTTTAGCATTTGAACTTCGGCCCATTAACTCCAAATGTTACACAACTCAGCTTTAATCCCTTACTGCGCATGCCTTCTTCTGCCCATTCATCATCGTGCAATACCCACTTTGCTCCACGTTTATGCCAATCCCATTATATTCAGTCTCCTTCCATATACAAAATGATTGATTAGTAAGAGTACTGACACAAATTTACTTCAGAGTAACTAAGGAGGCAGATACATAAATTGGCATAAAAACATGGAGATAATGTACATTGTGTACCATATATACCAAAAACGTGATACGAAAATAGACCTTATTAGGCACCGATCATCTTCGAAGCAACTGTCTTTCAGCAAACCAAGGAAACTCAGACACAAGCATTAATTGTTCATCATGAAATGACTCTCTAATAAGAAAGGACTCATCCACAGACTCAGTATTTAACCAAGACAAGTGATCAGCAACCACATTTTCAGAACCTTTCTTATCTCGAATTTCGATTCGAGATCGAATTCCCGCAACAACAGTATCCATTGGATAAGACGAGCTTTAGCATCCTTCTTAGAATGAAGGAATTTCAGAGCAGCATGATAAGTATATATGATGACCTTAGACCCTATCAAGTATGGCCTAAACTTGTCCAATGCAAAAACAACAGCAAGCAATTCCTTCTCAGTAGTTGAGTAGTTAAGTTGAGCATCATTAAGAGTCTTGATAGCATAGTATATCACATATGAAAGTCTATCGACGTGTTGTCCTAAAATAGCACCAACAGCAAAATCAGATGCGTCACACATGATTTCAAATGGCAATTTCCAGTCAGGTGGTCGGACTATAGGGGCTGAAGTTAGAAGAGTTTTGAGTTCTTCCCACGCACGCATACAAGCATCATCAAATACAAAAGCAACATCTTTACCAAGTATATTACACAGTGGTCTTGAGATCTTCTTTGAAATCTTTAATGAATCTACTGGTAGAAACCGGCATGGCCTAAAATGATCTAACCTCCCTCGCAGCGAGGTTGTTGAAGGTGTTGGATAAAGTCAACTTTTGCTCTATCTACTTCTATGCCTTTTTCGTAGATGATATGTCCTAAAACCATACCGATCGAACCATGAAATAACATTTTTCCCGGTTGTAATTAAGTTCTTTTCTTTACATCTAATCAAGACAAGTGCAAGATGACGCAAACATTCATCAAAAGAAGAGCCAAATACTGAAAAATCATCCATGAATATCTCAAGAAACTTACCAACCATGTCGGAAAAATGCTCATCATACAACGTTGAAATGTAGTGGGTGCATTACACAACCCAAAAGGCATGCAACGATAAGCAAATGTACCATAAGGACATGTAAATGTAGTTTTTTTCCGATCTTGTGTGTTATGTGAATCTGGTTGTAACCAGAGTAGTCGTCTAAGAAATAGTAATGACTATGTCCAGATAACTTTTCTAACATTTGATCTATGAAAGGGAGAGGGAAATGGTCCTTCCTTGTAACTGCGTTCAACTTCCTATAGTCAATGCAAACTCGCCACCATATGGTGACTCGAGTAGGGATAAACTCGTTTTTTTCATTTTGAACTACAGTAACACCTGACTTTTTCGACACAACCTGAATAGGACTAACCCACTTGCTATCTGAAATCGGGTATATGATACCCGCATCAAGAAGCTTAAGGATCTCACCCCCAACAACCTCTTTCATGTTAGGATTAAGTCTCCTCTACATTTCCCTAGACGTTTTAGCATTATCTGAGATTGTCCTTCCTAAGGCTTCTTTATGCTCTTTAAGTACTTCTAAAAGCTTACTTTCCTGTTCTATATCTAAAGAAGATGAAATTATTACAAGCAAAGTATTAGAAGAGCCCAAAAACGCATATTTAAGAGTATCAGGCAATGGTTTCAGTTCAAGCTTTGGTGGCACAACAAGAGATGGGACAGACTTGGATTGAGAGAGTGGAAGTGGCTCCACTCTACCTTTCCATTTAGTGGTGTCCATGAGAGGAGCAGATTCAAGCTAATAATTCACTTATGTACTCATCATCAAACATATCCAAGTTAAAATTATTCAAACAAGCATGTAAAGGATCAACAGACATGTTATTAGACAACGAGTCCTGATTCAAACTCTCAATCATATTAATCTCATGCACATCATCATCATCATCATCAAAATCTAAATGTTGTTGGCTAGCATTAAAAAAATTCAACTTCACTGTCATGTTACCAAATGACAACTTCAACACTCCATTACGACAATTAATAATTGCATTGGACGTCGCCAAGAAGGGACGTCATAAAATGACTTGAATGTGACAGTCTGGGTTCTACACAGGCTGAGTATATAATACAATGAGGTCCACGGGAAAATAAAACTTATCAACCTTAATCAAAACATCTTCTACCACACCACGAGGAATTTTGACGGATCTTTCCGCCAATTACAGAGTTATAGGTGTTGGTTTTAACTCTCCAAGACCCAGTGCACATATACTGAATAAGGCAGTAGGTTCACACTAGCCCCTAAGTCTAGTAATGCCTTATTGACTGTATGGTCACCTATCATGCATGAGATTGTTGGAAAACCTGGGTCTCTAAGCTTTGGTGGAGTCTTATTTTAAATGATAGAACTTACCTGTTCAGCAAGAAAGGCACGCTTGTGTACATTAAGCTTTCGCTTTTGTGTACACAGGTCCTTAAGGAATTTCGCATAAGCAAGAATTTGCTTAATTGCTTCGAGAAATGGAATGTTGATGTTAACTCGTTTGAACAATTCCAATATCTCGTGATACTGTGATCCCTTCTTTTGCTGCTTCAATCTTTGAAGGAAGGGAGCTACAGGTACATTAGAAGACACAAAAACATTAACATCAGCAGACTTTTCAGATTTAGGGAGATGCTCAGAGTCATTTTCCACAACTGGTGTATCATGCGATGTTTTATGCAATTCTGACTTAGGCACGGACTTACTCTTTCCAGGCATGCTTATATTGTTATCAATTACTTTACCACTATGGAGAGTAGTAACATCATTCACATGTGACGACTCATTGCAAGTAGAAGTACTTACTTGAAATGCACCTTTTGGATTTTGTTGAGGTTGACTTGGGAACTTACCCTTTTCCCTTTCATTAAGCGCATCACAGATATGACCCATCTTAAGTTCTAGACTAGTAAAACGTTGGTCAGTGGCCTTCTGAATTTGCAAAAGATTTTGGGTCAACATACCGACACTTTCTTCAATGCTAGATATTTTTTTCTCAGAAGGGTGTTGTGTGTATGATTGCACCTGGGGGTTTCTAGGATATGAATATCCTTGTGTGTTTCTTGATGCACCCCCTTGTACAGGGCCCTTTCACCATGAAAATTTAGGGTGGTTCCTCCACCCTGGGTTATACGTTTGAGAATAGAGGTTATTCTCTTACTTTTGATACATAGCATTGGCCTCTTCCATTCTAGATTCCTGAAATGCATGCATTTGTGGAAAAATTTTGATTAGATGGTCTGAACTATTACACACGGCACAAATAGAGACCTCAGTTTGGTTACAAGAAGTAGTTGCAGTAGATTTTATATTTTTCTCCATTTTAAAAGATTCAACTCTCTGGTAGGTCTAGAAAGAGTACCTACAATGATAACTGCAAGTGCACAATGTCGATATGCAACACAGGGCAAGCACAGGTCGATCCACAGGGACAAGGTGGGTGTAGAGTTTAAGCTATGGTCTCACTACAGCTGACTTAGAACAAAGAGTAACCAAAAATGGGGTTTTGTTTGCCGATACGGCTATATGATGGTAGTGACTGAAATAACAAAAACGAAAGCAAGGAGTAATCTAACAAGCAGATAAATAGGATGCTATGGCAGTCGAATCCACCTCTTAACCTATACTAAGTCAATTCAGTCTCAATAATGTTCTTGTCCCTTGTAATGGACACCGGTGGTCTTCCTCCTATCCAGGGTAACTTCAGGAGGATGGTTTAGTGCCACTAAGATGATTCCTAATCCTAGTATTAGCTGCCCTCTCACAAAAAAACTAACCGCAAATCAATCACTTAGATGAGTAAGCAATCCTGATATGGATATTCTAATCGCAACTAAGGTGTCCCTCCAAAGTACTAATTATCTGATTAAAGCACAACTAGTCAAAGGATCGAACAATAATCAGTTAAGCACGAGTTGTAGCACAATCAACATAGTGTTATTCTAACTACTATGGATACATGGCATACACTGTGAGAGCAAAATGCTGAAGGCTCAGATTATATTTATCCGAAACATTATAGCACAACAAGAACAATATCAATACTTGAATTAAATTGAGCAATAGAGTAATGGTTTCATCTAAACCCTAACTATGAAATCAGAACATGATGAAAACAACGAAATCAAACCTAAACTACTGCGCTTGGTGCACCAGCCTAATCCGGGAATGAGTTTTACATCACAATCTCTTCCCTATTTATACTCAAATTTCTTCTCAACCACTAGAATTTGATAATTAGAGAATACCCACTTACTCAAAACACGTTTTCTGACAAACCCCTTCTGCAATTCAGACCTGCAACTCTTGATTTGATGTTTGCTTTAGCTATTGAAGATAACCCTAACTCTATCCTCTCAATCATATCTTCTAGGGTTCTTTTGTTGTGGAAAAGAAGCTATGATGGAGATAGATAGATGCTAGGAGTTTGATTGATTGCATAGGGTGGCTGATAGGTTGGCTGAGCTCATAAGTGGTCGGGGATGGAAGTGAGTGATGGAGCGATGGAGGTGAAGGTGAGATGATGGTCTTGCAGAGGGTGGAGAAGATGAGAACGAAATGGAGAGGAGTGTTTGGTTCTCCTCGAGTAGGAGAACAATAGTAGGTTCTAGGGTGTTAGGCGGATGTAGCAATTATTGATGTACCACATGGATATGTTGTTGGATGTTGTGCAGCTCTATCAAATCTGATGGCTCCGACATGGTAGCGGGTTTGGGTCTTGGATCTTGGGTTTTACCACTTCTAGGCCCATATGTCTTCTTCAAAGATAAAAGTCTCAATCCCACTTTTAGTTTAAGGTCTTGCAAACAACATTCTTCACTTGCGGATGAGGTGCAAACAACATTCTTCACTGCCTTCTAGCGGGAGCCTTTGTTGTCTCTCTTTCATTGTCACCAATTCTCTGCTCTTTTGGATTATCCAATTCATCCAAGCTTTATTTAGTACCTAAAAACACAAAATTAATTAGTACAGGTATTTATTCTTGAAAACAATGAAAATACAGAATTTGGGATAATATATGATTTTAAAGAGCAAAAGATGAGTTAATTGCCAATAAAAAGGTGTATAAATATGCAATATTTGGCACTCATCAAATACCCCCAAACCTTAATTTTACTTGTCCTCAAGTGAAACAGAAATTAAGAAATCCTAACTATACCATTGTCGCTGGTCTCTCGAATGCATTTAGCGTATGCATTATGCCTTTAAACCCCTAGGTGTCCCTAGTGGACGAGTTGTAGTCTCGTGAGGGTTTACCAGAGGTGTACCCACAAAACCTGCTCCAAATTCAGAGCGTAATGGAGTCCCAAGCATCCAAGGAGCTATGAGGACATGAAGTTTATGCATGCTAGTAATAAGAAGTTAGAACCACCAAAGAACGCATTCTCATCCTTAAGAGTTGAGCGAGAAGTAACCATACCATATGAATGAATTCGGGTTCGAGAGTGATCACAAGCCTCGACTTCTGCCTCACCAATAGGGTTTTATGATAATTGCACTCAAAAAGACCGCTTTTTTAGTCTCTCATGTGTGCAGGCAGGAATAAAGAGAGAAATCCTGCACACGTCGAATGGAGGGAAGGAGGACCTTCCGAAGTAATTTCTGGAGACTCCACAGAATAGTGGACAAAAGAATCTTTTTCTGGTGATCTCTAAGAAAAGAAATCAATCATTAGCAAGGATGGGAGTACTCACTTACCTTCACATCCGATCGGCAATCAACGCCACTCTCACAGCATCCATAGAAACGTCTTCAACTTCGATCTTCAACTGTTAATGATGAACTCTTGAACTTCTTAGAACCTTGACAATTTCTAATTCTTCTCTTCAATTTCCTTGTTGCTTGAATTTTCTTCTTTACCATGGTGTTATTTAAAACTAAGAAAATAAACTACAATTTTTTATTTTTTTATAAAAAATAAAAATAAATAAATAATGAAACTACTAAATCCATGGATGAAGGACTTTATCACTCAATTTTCTACAACTTGTATTGTCTTGATTTCATAAACTTCATTAATTCTCATCTTATTTTCTTTTCTTTGCACTTGTAAAATACCTCTTCAAATGTATATAGAATTTTGCTCTTTGTACAAGATATCTTCACTTTGAATAAGAATTTTACTTTTCCTTGTATTGTTGCATGTAAACCTTGGACAATTTAAACTTTCTTCATGTATTCGACGTTGCTTCGCTCGTTGATGATGATGTGTTTCTATGGATCCGTTGATGTTGTCGAGAGAGAGAATGGTGCTAACTTCAAATCAAACTACAAGAAGGAGTTTTCATCTTTAGACGCCATCCTCATGATTGACAGAATTAGCAATCAAGAGATCAAAAATAGTGTTGAAATTGGTGCGAAGTTAGGTAGCTCACCATTCCTATCCGGAATTTACGTACGGTGACACACACTCTAATAGGACTTTTTAGATAGTTACAAAAAAAATGAAGGTCGGTGCCTCGCTTGATGTAAAAATAGGTAGTCTCAACTAGGGGTGATCACAACTCTAATACCAAATATCTTTGCAGCACCTAATTCTCCCACCGACATGGTTAAATCCAACTTTAACGCTCTAACAACTAAGAAACCCGATTGTGTTCTCCAGTACTTCCAAGTTCAGTTATTTAGGTCAGACTCTCTATGTAAACATAGCTATAAGCATGCTAGTGACTCTAAGATCTATAAAAGTTGGAGGTTTTATGCAAATATTTACATAAAATTGTTGAATTTTTGATTTTTGATTTTTGATTTTTTTTTTAAAGAGTGCAAAAGACTAAAAACTCTATATGCAAAATACTCCCCCAAACCTAAATCTAACATTGTCCTCAATGTTTCTGAAGATGATAAGAATTTATATAGCAACATAGCATGAGAACGATGCTGAGTAAAGAAAAGGGAAGAGATTACCGGTATGTCGGCGAAAGCAAGATTAGAGCTTTATTATTCAAGGCTAGAATCCAACATTTTCAGCTGAGATCATATTGGATTAACACAATATATATAAAATACGCCCCGTATACGATGTGGTCGGGCCGCATACTGAGAGTATGCGGCCCCTCGTCTCTTTTCGACACGTCTTATTCTTAAAGGAGATTTCACTTTTACAGTTTTCTTGAAGTGAAAAGCCAACTGCTTATAAAGAAAAAGTATATATATAACTGCCTAGAACACGAACAAAAGCTTCTTCTCTTTTTTTTACGTGATATATAACTCTCATAGAAAGTTAACAAGCCTTCCTGATGAGTGCTAAATAGTGCATATTTATACACCTTTTTATTGGCATTTTACTCATCTTTTGCGCTTAGAAATCAGATATTATCCCAAATTCTGTGTTTTCTTTGTTTTCAGAATAAATATTTGTATTAATTAATTTTGTGTTTTTAGGTAATAAATAAAGCTCGGAGAATCGAGGAGCCAAAAGAGCGAAGAATTGGAGTCAAGCATCTATGGAGCAGAGAGCCAAAGCCGCGTGCGAATCGGTTGCAACCCAACAAAGAAGACATGGGCTAGAGCTACCCATGACCCGGATCCGAACCCGTTCATCCCAAGCCGTTCGAGATCGCGTCTAGATACATCCTACGGCCGCTTCATCGTTCACATCAAGTCTTGATACTTCCGCTCCACACCGAGTCGCCTCATTCGCCTTGGTAGTTCGGATCTTCCTCGGAGAGATCCTACGCTCGCTGTGACTTCCTCATCGATCATCTTTGTCCCCGCCTCACAGGCAAAATCGCCTACCCCTATACCCCCACTCGAGCAAACCCATTTCCCCTTCCATCTTCTCTTTCCTCTCTCGACCACCCCCTCTCGCAAAACCCATGTCTTCACTTTCCCCTTCCATACCCACACATGCGAGCCATCACCACCTCCATCATCGCCTCTCTGTCAACACCATCACTACTAGCTCCTACTCCATCACCCTATCTCTCGATTATCTCGTTCTTAGCTTCTTATCAACCTAGAAGCTAGGTTAGAGATAATTAGGGTTAGGGTTTTCACCAAACCCCATTGCATGTCGATTCGGAGGTCGGAGGAAAGACATGGCGCATCGGAGACGAGGTTTGGGTCATCGAGTATGGTTAGTTTCAGTGTCTTTTGAGAGTTATAAATTGATGTTTGGATTGATGAGAGAGACAGCATGTTTTAGGGTTTTATCTTTTTAGAATTAAAATTAAAAGTTGTTTTATTTTCTACATCATGTTCTAAATAATTAAGCTAGGGTGTAATGAAACCCTCTGATTTACATATGAATCAAATAGATTGTCAAATTGTTCTTAATAAGTATATTGTTAGGAGAGTAGTGAATTATTAAGCTGATTGTGCCTGTGATCACTGGTACTATAAAAAGACCAGTGATACTAGGGGTAGATAAGTTAATTTAGTTCATTAAGTATCCAATTGAAGCCTTGATGGAAGGAAATAGAACAAGGTGAAAATCTACTTTGTATTAGTACCAGATCGGAGGGTGTAGTTAAACACCCTAGTGTCACAACAAAATCGGTTCAATTTTACGTGTATATCATTGCCTTAGTTTAGATTAAAGTCACTTCACAAAACTCTCAGTAGTATCGGCAACAAAACCAATCTTTGTGTTACACATCATCGGAATTCGATAAGAGAAGCCTTGGTTCATATTACACACTCTAGTTCTCGTGGGAATGACCCGTATTTGCCTTGTCTATAAATTAGACACCGTGCACTTGCGGTTTAGACATAGTCGTAGGAAAGACATTTTAAGCACCTACCAAGTTTTTGGCGCCGCTGCCGGGGAACTGGTGGTGTGCATTGTGCTCTGTAGTGCATTTCTCCACTGTTTTTCAACATGCCCTGTATATACTTGCTTTAAGCGTTGTCTCTAGTCAGTCTTAGTGTTACTTTGATTTTAACCATCCTTTGTGTATATTGCATTGTAAACAAGCATTGTTAGTATTAGCTCTTTTATTTTTTTATTTTAAGCAAACATTGTAACTCTGCATCTGTTTATGCATCTTATTTACTCAGCTTGAGCATATCTCAGATTTAGTTAGGTGTAGCTTAGAGTCTTGTCCTTTCAGCTGTAGTGCTACTTTGTTTTTCTACCCTTGCTTCATCTGTGCATTCCTGGGTACTAAATGTCTGTGTTGAGTTACAGGTACATGCTGAGCTAAAGCGAAACCAAGGAGCAGAACCCATTGGTGGAATAGCCTAAAACCAGTGTAAAATTGGTGGTATTGTCTTCCAACTTTGTTCCCTTGAATGAATGAATGTATGCTTGGTAAATGAATGATATAATCTGTGCTTGAACCCACGAATCTGTTGAGCCATCTGCTACCTTGCAAGCCCCTGTAGCTGCAGGCTGTAAGCCACCTCTTGGATAATCAATCTTAGCTGAAACCTCACTTGAGACTTAGTGTTAGTCTCATCTGCCAAGGGTGTGATCAACCCTGAGCTGACTTGAATAACCATTCCTTGTAAGCTTTGTATTGCTTTCTTTGTAGTCCTGTATTGCATTGCCTTGAGGTGCATAAACAACCCCTGAGCTCTGAGTTTGACATCAACTCAGACTTTTGGTAGCTGAGTGAGTTGATGCCGCAAACTCAACTGAGCCAGTTGAGTACCTCATCTTTACACCTGAGCATGCTCTGAATCTTTTGTGTGACCTGTGGTGTTTGAATGATCTGTTGAGTGGCAGAAATTGCTTGAGTTACATCTTGTTTTTCAAACAACACAAACCCTGGCACATGCTGCACCATTGAGTGGGCACATCCAATAACCTGTGCACATCATAAATTTTTTTTTTCTTTGCCTGTGCTTTGCTAGTACTCATTGTCGATTGCTCTGAGCTGTGCTGTTCTCAGGCTGTGCTCCCCTTGCTCCATCTAACTTTGTGCAAAACCTTTTCCTTGCCTGTGCTGAGCTGTGACCACCTAACCAATGCTGTGTCTAAGCCAGGCTGTGCACAAAGCCAGTGCCTGAGTTGCCAAACTCTGCACAAACTAAGCCTTGCAACAATCTGGGCTGTGCAATAGACTAAGCCCACCTAAGTTTAGCTGCTGGGCTTAACCCAAACTAAGCCCACATCACCCACACCCAATCTGGGATGTGTACATTTCACCCAATCTGGGCTCTATACACAGCTGAAGCCCACAACCCAAACTAAACCAAACTGAACCCAAATCAATCTGGGCTGATAACCACACAACCAAGCTGGGCCAGACCATCTAGGCTAGAACCTAATCTGTTGGGCTTTGCAACATCAAAAGGGCATCCTTTGGGTTTGAGTCTTTTATTGGTGAGTCATTTTTGAGTCTTTGCTTTCCTGTGTTGAACTTGTTCGTATATTAACATGCTAGATGCTAGCTAGGCTATGATTGTGACTTTTAGAGACCAAACAAACCGATTAGTTAGAATCCACCCGGACGAAATCGTTAGCATACCTAGTTCTTCAACAGAAAGCCCAATTCCATCAGAAACCCCATCCAGGATCGAAACCATGGGTGAGGAACTTAACCAACCCCGTAGTCTCAAGGACTACATGTACCCAACTAGGGCAACCCAGCCCTCTTGCATCATTCTCGCAACCGATCTTTGGCGGTTTGAACCGAAAGCAAGCACCATTCATATGCTACCCGTGTTTAGAGGGGTCAATGATGAGAACCCCTACCATCACGTGAGAGACTTTGAGGATATTTGTGGGACTCTGCGTTTTAACCAAATGTCGAGGAGTCCCTCAAATTGAGACAATTTCCTTTTTCTCACGAAAGACAAAGCCAAGTCTTGGCTACATGCTCTACAACCACAGTCCATTAGAACTCGGGATGACCTCACAAAGGAGTTTTTCAAAAAGTTTTTCCCAAACCATAAAAGCTGGCAATTCGCCAAAGTCTAAATGGTTTTATGCAATTAGAAGACGAAACTCTAGCAAGGTACTTGGAGAGATTCAATGAATTACTACTCCAATGTCCCCACCATGGTTTTGAAAAATGGAGACTCGTGCAAATCTTGTATGAGGGTCTAGATGTTAGAACCCGAATCACGGTCGAGTCAATGTGCAATGGTGCATTTATTGAGAAGAGTGCCGATGACGGTTGGTCTTTCTTGATCGAAGTCGCTGAAAAGACTCAGGTGGGAGTCCATCCAGAGAACCAAAACAGACTACCCCTACAAACAATGTTCATAGAATCGAGTCGACTTTGAGGGAAGGGCAAAAATGGCTGCTATGGCAGGAAGATAGAAGAGCTTGAGTTGGAAAAGAAATTAAAATCTAATGCCCCTACTCTCCGTGACCAAATTGCTATGGCCACTTGTGCCGCATGCCATAGTTACGACCACTTAGTGGACAGCTGCCCGAATCTACATGCATTTCAAGAGTCCCAAACCGAGCAAGCCAATGCATTATACCATAGGCAAGAGAACAACCCTTATTCTCAAACCTACAACCCGGGGTGGAGGAATCACCCTAACTTCTCATGGTCCAAGGGACCCGTACAAGGGGACCAACACATAACAACCAAGGATACTCATATCCTAGAAACCCCCAAGAACAACCACCCCCTCGGTAGACCTGTGGAGAAAAAGACTAGCTTGGAAGGCGTGTCGTTCGTTAACCCAAGGTCTTTCAAAACTTGAGAAAACTACCGACCAACATCTTGTCGAACTTCGCAAAACCACCGACCAACGTCTCACCAACCTAGATCTTAAGATTGGTCAAATCTGTGATGCATTGAATGAGAGAGAAAAAGGGAAATTTCCTAGTCAACCCCTACAAAATCCAAAGAATGTGTTTCAAGGTGCTCCTCTACCCGCAATGAACCTTCACATAGCCATGCAAATGCTATCACCATTCTCCGTAGTGGTAGAACCGTTGAGAACCATGTAGGTGTACCACCGTCAAGCGAGTCTACATCAGACTCACCAAGACACACAACACCATGCAGAAAACATCTACCGTAGAGAAAGAATCTCGAGCTTGTTGATAAAACCAAGAGTCCTACCGATGTAGATGTTCCTTTGCCAAGTCATGTACTGTTGCTCCATTCCCACAACGGTTGGTGCAACAGAAGGGGGGTAACCAATACAATGAGAGTTTGGAAATGTTCAAGAGAGTTAACATAAACATTCCATTTCTCGAAGCAATTAGACAAATACCCACCTATGCTAAGTTTCTGAAGGACTTATGCACACAAAAGCGAAAGCTTCATGTGCATAAGCGTGCCTTTCTCACTGAGCAAGTGAGCTCCATAATCCAAAACAAGATTCCAACTATAGGTGACCATGTGGTCGAAAAGGCGTTACTAGACTTAGGAGCCAGTGTGAATCTATTGCCATACTCTGTGTATGTGCAATTGGGCCTTGGGAGTCAAGCCCACACTGTTACGCTACGATTAGCGGACAGATCCGTGAGAATCCCCGTGGTATTGTTGAAGATGTGTTAATCAAGGTTGATAAATTTTTCTTTCCTGTAGACTTCATCGTCTTAGACACTCAACCCGTGCAAAATCCAAGTAATCACATCCTCGTGATTTTAGGACGTCCTTTCTGGCGACGTCCAATGCTATCATCAACGTCGTAATGGAGTGTTGAAATTGTCTTTTGGTAACATGACCGTAGAGTGAATGTTTTTAACACTAGTCAACAACCCATTGATTGTGATGATACCGATTTGCATGAGATTAACATGATCGAGAGTCTAATCCAAGACTCTTTGCCCGACATTTTGTCAATGGACCCTTTGCAAGCATGTTTAGATAACTTTGACTTAGATCTCTTTGAGTCTAAGTACATTGGTGAAATTAACTCTTTGCTTGAATCGGTCCCACCCATGGATATTGCTAAATGGCGAATGCGGTGGAACCACTTCCACTCTCGATACCAAATCGCCCCACCTCTTGACACACCACCTAAGCTTGATTTGAAACCATTACTCGATACCTTGAAGTATGCATTCTTAGGTCCTTCGAGACTTTACCTGTGATTATTGCATCATGTTTAGACACGGAACAGGAAAGTAGACTCTTAGAGGTACTTCAAGAACATAAAGGTGCCTTAGGTTGGACCATCTCCGATCTTAAGGGTATAAGTCCCACAATTTGCATGCATCACATAAACCTTGAAGAGAACACTAAACCATCTAGGGAAATGCAAAGGAGACTTAACCCCAACGTGAGAGATGTTGTCAAGGGTGAGATTCTAAATCGCTTTGACGGGTATCATCTACCCGTCCACGATAGTGAGTGGGTGAGTCCTTTTCGGGTAGTACCCAAGAAGTCCGGCATTCTCGTTGTTCAAAACGAGATGAATGAGCTCCTTCCCACCCGTGTGACCACTTTGGGTGGCGAGTATGTATTGATTATAGAAAACTGAACACAAAGTAACCAAGAAAGACCATTTTCCCTTCCCTTCATTGACCAAATCCGGAAAGGTTAGCCAAACATAAGTACTCTCGCTTCTTAGATGGCTATTCTGGCTACAACCAAATTCACATAGCACCCGAAGACCAACAAAAGACCACATTTACCTGTCCTTATGGAACATTTGCTTATCGTCGTATGCCTTTTTGGGTTGTGCAATGCACCCGCTACTTTTCAACGTTGTATGATGAGCATTTTTCCGACATGGTAGATAAGTTCCTTGAGATTTTTATGGATGATTTTTACGTGTTTGGATCTTCATTTGATGAGTGTTTGCATCACCTCACATGTGTGCTAGTTAGGTGTAAGGAGAAGAGTTTGGTCTTGAATTGGGAAAAATGTCATTTCATGGTTAATTCGGGCATTGTTCTAGGGCATATTATCTCGGAAAAAGGCATAGAAGTAGACAAAGCCAAGGTAGATCTCATTCAACAATTGCCTCAACCTCGTTCGTGAGGGACATTAGATCATTTCTAGGCCATGCGGGTTTTTACCGCCGATTCATCAAAGACTTTAGTAAAATTTCACGACCTTTGTGCAATCTTCTTGCAAAAGATGTTGCATTTGTCTTTGATGATGCTTGTAAGAAAGCGTGGGAGCAATCGAAGGCTCTCCTTATATCTCGCCCCTATAGTCGACCCCCGATTGGTCATTACCATTTGAGATTATGTGTGATGCGCCGACTATCTTTGTAGGAGCTATTTTGGGCCAAAGAGTAGACAAACTCCCTTATGTGATCTACTATGCTAGTAAAACACTTAATGATGCTCAATTGAATTATTCCACTACGTGAAGGAGTTGCTAGTCTGTTGTGTTTGCATTAGACAAGTTTAGATCTTATTTGATAGGGTCTAAGGTCATCATTTATTACGATCATGCTTTGCATTGAGATATCTTTTGTCTAAGAAAGATGCTAATGCTCGTCTAATTCGATGGATACTCTTGCTACAAGAGTTTAACCTCGAAATTCGAGATAAGAAAGGGTCGAGAAAATGTTGTTCTTGATCACTTGTCTAGGTTGAATGTTGAATCGTTGATGAGTCTCGTGTTGATTAGGGAATCATTCCCGATGAGCAATTGATGCTTGTGTCCGAGATGCCTTGGTTTGTTGATATTGTGAACTACCTTGCTACTACGGGTAGAATGCCCTTGCATTGGTCTAAACAAGACCGTGCTAAGTTCTTGGCTGAAGTTAAACATTTCCTTTGGGATGACCCATATTTGTTTAAGTACCGCCAAGACCAAATCATTAGGAGATGTGTCCCCAATTCGAACAAAGGGACGTCATCTCTTTCGTCATGACCATGCATGTGGAGGCCACTTTAGTGCCAAGAAAACTCTTTGCAAAGATCTTGCAAAGCGGTTTCTATTGGCCAACACTTGTTTAAGGATTGCCATGCATTCTCGTGTTGCTTGTGACCGATGCCGAAACTAGGAAGTATATCTAGGAGAAACATGATGCCCTTACAACCCATATTGATTGTTGAAATGTTTGATGTTTGGGGCATTGATTTCATGGGTCCATTTCCGAATTCGAAGGTAAGTTATACATCCTTGTAGCTGTCGATTATGTCTCCAAGTGGGTAGAGGCCATTGCATCCAAAACCAACGACCATAAAGTTGTTCTTTCTTTTCTTAAGGAGAACATTTTCTCCCGTTTTGGAACCCCGGAGCGATAATCGGTGATGGAGGTAGTCATTTCTGCAATAGACCCTTTGAATCACTAGTGCGCAAGTATGGAATCACTCACAAGGTCGCAACACCTTACCATCCTCAAACCAGTGGCCAAGTAGAAGTTTCTAATAGGGAAATTAAGCATATTCTTGAGAAGACCGTCAATCCTTCTAGGAAAGATTGGTCTTTGCGCTTAAATGATGCTTTATGGGCCTATAGGACTGCCTACAAGACTCCCATTGGGATGTCGCCTTACAGACTTGTGTACGGAAAAGCATGTCATCTACCTGTTGAGTTCGAACACCGTGCATATTAGGCTGTGAAGAAATTAAATTTTGATCTTGATAAGGCTGGTACCCGTAGGAAACTTCAACTCAATGAGTTAGAAGAATTGAGAAACGATGCATATGATAGTGCCAAAACGTACAAACATAGAATGAAGGTGTTTCACGATAAGCGCATTCTCGCGCAAGTCTTTCACCCAGGAGTCAAAAAGTTTTATTGTACAACACTAGATTGCACTTGTTTCCGGGAAGCTACGTTCTCGATGGTCCGGACCATTCGTGGTACGCACCGTTTTCCCCATGGAGTCAGTAGAAGTTGAAAACCCTAAGCAAACAAGAACATTTTCAAAGTCAATGGTCAAAGATCGAAACCATTTCGGAACATCTTCCACCGAGAAGTTGAGACCGTTGACTTGGAAGACCCCATCTATGTGGTGATCTAGTTCACTCGTGTACATACTTATGGACTAAACATCCATCATCTTTCCATTTTCTTTTTCTTTTTGCATAATTTTGATGTGTGCTAACCAACCTTTTTGTCTTGCGCTTGTGATTGTTTGCTTTCAAAGCATTCATCTTTCTATGGTTTGGCAACACCCTCTTGCATCCGGTAATCTCTTCCCTTTTCTCCTCTCAACATAGTTCTCTTGGTATGTGAATGCTTAAATTCTTATTATCTGTTAACACATTGAGGACAATGTTTGATCTAGGTTTGGGGGTGTGATTTGCATATAGAGTTTTTAGTCTTTTTGTTTTACTTCTTTGTATACTAAAAAAAAAAAAATTTGAAAAACTCAAAAATTTGCATAAAAACCTCCAACTTTTAGAGATTTTAGAGTCACTAGCATGCTTTTAGCTATGTTTACATAGAGAGTCTGACCGAAATAACAAGAACTTGGAAGTACCGGAGAACGCAATCGGGTTCCTTAGTTGATTAGAGCGTTAAAGTCGGATTTAACCATACTGGGAGGGCGAATTAGGTCTTTGTTTAGATTTTCGGTAGTAGAATTGTGATCAACCATAGTGGAGACTACCCATTTTACATCAAGCGAGGTACCGACCTTCACTCTTTGTGACTTTCTAGAAAAGATTTTAGAGTGTGTGTCACCGTACGTCAATTCCGGGTAGGAATGGTGAGCTACCCAACTTCGCACCACTTTCAGCACTACTTTTGTTCTCTTGAGTGCTAATTCCGTCAATCATGAGGGTGACGTCTAAAGATGAAAACTCCTTCTAAATATCGATTTGCAGTTAACATCACTCTCTCTCTCAATCAGTAGTTCCATAGAAACACATCATCGTCAGCAAGCGGAGCAACATCAGAATATTCGAAGAAAAGTTGATATAGTCCAAGGTTACGTGCAACAAAGAAAAGAAAAGAAAATAGGATGAGAATTAATGAAGTTTGTAAAATCAAGACAATACAAGTTATGGAAATTGTGTGATATAGTCCTTCATCCATGGAGTTAGTAGTTTTTTGTTTTTATTTTCAATTAATGTATATAGTAAGTTCTTAAAAAAAAAAAAAAAAAAAAAAAAAAAAAAAAAAAAAAAAAAAAAAAAAAAAAAAAAAAATGTAGTTTATTTTCTTAGTTTTGATACCACCATGGTAAAGAAGAAAATTCCAAGTAACAAGGAAATTGAGTAGAAAAGTTAAAAATTGTCAAGTTTTGTGAAGTTTAGAAGTTCGTCATCAACATTTGAAGACCGAAGACCGAAGAGTGAAGACGTTTCTATGGTTCCTATGAGAGATTGATGTTAATTGCCGATCGGGTGAGAAGTGAGTGAGTACTCCCACCCCTTGCTAATGGTTGATTTCCTTTCTTAGAGATCATCAGAAAAAGATTCTTTTTGTCCACACTTTTGTGGAGTCTCCAGATTTTATTTCGGAAGGTTATCCTTCTTACCTACAACGTGTGCAGGATTTCTCTCTTTATTCCTGCCTGCACACATGAGAGACTAAAAATGCGATCTTTTTGAGTGCAATTATCATAAAACCTAATGGTGAGGCAGAAGTTGAGACTTATGATCACAATCGAATCCGAATTCTTTCATATGGTATGGTTACTTCTCGCTCAACACTTAAGGATGAGAATGCGTTCTTTAGTAGTTCTAACTTCTTGTTACTAGTATGCAGAAACTCTATGTCCTCATAGCTTCTTGGAGGCTTGAGACTCTTTTACACTCTGAAGTTGGAGAAGGTTTTGTGGGTACACCTCTGGTAAACCCTCACGAGACTACAACTCGTCCACTAGGGACACCTAGGGGTTTAAAGGCTTATTGCATACGCTAAATGCATTCGAGAGACCTGCGACAGGGGTATAGTTAGGATTTCTTCATTTCTGTTTCACTTGAGGCTAAGTAAAATTCAGGTTTGGGGGTATTTGATGAGTGCTAAACAGTGCATATTTATACACCTTTTTATTGGCATTTTACTCATCTTTTGCGCTTAGAAATCAGATATTATCCCAAATTCTGTGTTTTCTTTGTTTTCAAGAATAAATATTTGTATTAATTAATTTTGTGTTTTTAGGTAATAAATAAAGCTCGGAGAAACTGAGGAGCCAAAGAGCGAAGAATTGGAGTCAAGCATCTATGGAGCAGAGAGCCAAAGCCCGCGTGCGAATCAGTTGCAACCCAACAAAGAAGACATGGGCTAGAGCTACCCATGACCCGGATCCGAACCCGTTCATCCCAAGCCATTCAGATCGCGTCTAGATACATCCTACGGCCGCTTCATCGTTCACATCAAGTCTTGATACTTCCGCTCCACACCGAGTCGCCTCATTCGCCTTCACTAGTTCGAGATCTTCCTCGGCGAGATCCTACGCTCGTTGCAGCCTTCCTCATCGATCATCGCTGTCCCTGCCTCACAGCAAAATCGCCTACCCCTATACCCCCACTCGAGCAAACCCATTTCCCCTTCCATCTTCTCTTTCCTCTCTCGACCACCCCCCTCTGCAAAACCCATGTCTTCACTTTCCCCTTCCATACCCCTGTGCAGAGCCATCACCACCTCCATCATCGCCTCTCCTGTCAACACCATCACTACTAGCTCCTACTCCATCACCCTATCTCTCGATTATCTCGTTCTTAGCTTCTTATCAACCTAGAAGCTAGGTTAGAGATAATTAGGGTTAGGGTTTTCACCAAACCCCCATTGCATGTCGATTCAGAGGTCAGAGGAAAGACATGGCGCATCAGAGCAGGTTTGGGTCATCGAGTATGGTTAGTTTCAGTGTCTTTTGAGAGTTATAAATTGATGTTTGGATTGATGAGAGAGACATCATGTTTTAGGGTTTTATCTTTTTAGAATTAAAATTAAAAGTTGTTTTATTTTCTACATCATGTTCTAAATAATTAAGCTAGGGTGTAATGAAACCCTCTGATTTACATATGAATCAAATAGATTCTCAAATTGTTCTTAATAAGTATATTGTTAGGAGAGTAGTGAATTATTAAGCTGATTGTGCCTGTGATCACTGGTACTATAAAAAGACCAGTGATACTAGGGGTAGATAAGTTAATTTAGTTCATTAAGTATCCAATTGAAGCCTTCAATGGAAGGAAATAGAACAAGGTGAAAATCTACTTTGTATTAGTACCAGATCAGAGGGTGTAGTTAAACACCCTAGTGTCACAACAAAATCAGTTCCAATTTTCTGTGTATATCATTGCCTTAGTTTAGATTAAAGTCACTTCACAAAACTCTCAGCCGTATCGGCAACAAAACCAATCTTTGTGTTACACATCATCTGGAATTCAGTAAGAGAAGCCTTGGTTCATATTACACACTCTAGTTCTCTGTGGGAATGACCCGTATTTGCCACTGTCTATAAATTAGACACCGTGCACTTGCGGTTTAGACATAGTCGTAGGAAAGACATTTTAAGCACCTACCACTTCCCAACCTTGGAAAATCCTCGTCTGTAACATAAACTGAAGAGACGAAAGTTATGATTGATCAACTGTAACAAAGTTAAAGAAGCTGAAGAAGAACTGTCGAAGTAAGTCATTCTTTATCAAACTTATGATTGATCAAACTTTTTCTGATTTCTTATTAAAAAAATTGGAAAAGAATTTCTTATCAAGTTTTAATTTGATTAACCAAGTAATCATGAAAGAGACGAAAATGGGTAACTTAGATTGAAAATTTAATATTTTTTGTTTCTGTCAGAAATTGAAATTTGTATGTGTTTATAAGAAATTTGTGATTTTTATGTAATTTGGTTGATTGCTATCAACTTAGGGTTCGATGGAGGAAAGAGATAATACCCCATTGTTGGATCTTAATGTAAGTTTAGAAGAGACAATGCTTGATAATGGTTTAGACTGTGTACCTCATTGTGATACTGAAAAAATTGAAGAACATATATTGTATGAAAATGGAGATTTGGTGGAGACATCAAATGATATGATAACTGATTATATCCCAAAAGTAGGAATATCGTTTGAGTCGGAGGAAAAATTGTACCATTTCTACAATTATTATGCTAGAAGAAAGGGATTTAGCATCCGTAGGGGTCATTCTAAACGGTCAAGTGATGGTGAAATCAGAAAAAGAGTAATTCATTGTTCAAAAGAAGGCTTCAAACAAAGACATAAAAGAGGTACACCACAGAAAGAACGTTCGATGTTGCGGACATGATGTTTGGCTCTTATACAGGTCATTGCAAAAGGTGGTGCGCTTGTTGTAATGAAATTTGTTGAAGAACACAACCATGAACTAGTGCTTGCAGAAGAAGCACATCTGTTAAGGTCTCAAAAAAAGATATTACCTCAACAAGCTCGTTATATAGAATCACTTCATTCTGGAGGTTGTGGGCCAAGTAAAGCATTTGCAATTTTAAGCAAGGAACATGATGGTCCACAAAATCTGAATTTTACATTAACAGATTGCAAAAATCATTTCCAGAAAAGGATTCGAGAGATATACAAAGAAGGTGATGCTCAAGTTGCTCTGAACTACTTTAAAGCTATGAAAAAAGAGAACCCAGCATTTTCTTATGAAGTACAAGTCGGCGATGATAATAGAGCTTGTAATCTATTTTGGGCAGATGCCAGATCAAAGATAGATTATGGGTTTTTCGGTGATGTTGTTTGTTTCGACACCACTTTTCGGACTAATAAGTATGGTATGCCTTGTGCTCCATTTGTAGGTGTGAATCACCACGGGATGTCTGTCTTATTCGGGTTGGCCTTACTTGTCGATGAATCTGCTGAATCATTTGTGTGGGCTTTTCAATCATTTTTAAGTGCAATGTCAGGAAAGCATCCAAAGACCATATTTACCGACCAGGCACAAGCGATTGGCAATGCCATAAAAGAGGTAATGCCAGACACACACCATCGTTTATGCATATGGCATATTTATCAGAATGCGACAAAGCATTTGTCTCATGTTTATGCAGCCAATGAAAACTTTACAAAGGATTTTTCAGAGTGTCTTTATAGTGCTGAAACTGAAGAAGAATTTGAATCCTTGTGGACTTCGATGCTCACAAAATATTCTCTTACTGACAATGATTGGTTGATAAAACTGTATGCCTTACGAGAAAAGTGGGCTCCTATGTATGGAAGAGAATATTTTTGCGCTGGCATGACAACAACTCAAAAGAGTGAAAGTGTGAACAGTTTTGTCAAGGGTTATGTAAATCGCTCATATGCATTAATGATTTTATATTGCAGTATAAGAAAGCGGTGATGGATTGGAGGGAAAAAGAGTTACAAGCTGATTACCAAAGTAAGCATTCTAAACCTGTATTTATTTCTCTCTTGCGTTTTGAAAGACAAAAATAAGATGTATACTCGAAAGGTTTTTAGTATATTTCAAAAACAGTTAAAAAAGTTTGGTTGTTATCTTGACAAAATTGAAGATGAGAATGATGAGATTGCAGTTCATAAGGTTGAGATTGTGAGTCCGTTAAAAAATGACAAAGATCGGAAAGTATGGTTCAATAAAAATGAAAATACAGCAGAATGCAGTTGCAATGGTTTCAAGTTTACAGGTATTTTATGTGTACACGCTATGAGAGTTCTTCTTTCAAGAAGAATTTTGGAGACTTCGCCGCATTATTTTCTAAAAAGGTGGTCTACGAATGCCAAGGATGGTTTTATAACAGACAATTTAGGGGCTCCAATACTTGCTGACTGCAATGAATCTTCCAATGTCCGATATAGTGATTTAGCTCATATTGCTCTTCTGTGGCAATGAATGGTTTGTAGATGAAGGGTCTAGCTCCATCGTGAAGTGTCATCTTGCTTCTTGTGCCGACGAACTAAATGCCTACAGAATAAGCCTTGAGACAGCAACACAAGTTGATGACTCTGAAAATCATGAGCAACAAGGAAAGGTTAAAATTAATGAAAGGAGAAATATCTAAGGGCAACTGATCACCATCCAAGATCCACATATAAATAAAAAGTACGAGGGGAACCAAATACAGGATACAAGAGCACACTTGATCGAAGCTTCGCTAAAAAGAATGGTAAAAAAACAACATCATCCTCTAATAAAAAAACCCAGGTATTTGCTATCTCCTTTGTTTTAACATTCTTCTTATAAAAAATTCCGCTTCTGCGGCCAAGAATACAATTATATGTATGTATTAAAATCAGCCTTCTTTTGACCTTTGTTCAAAAAAAGTGCAACAAGGAACCGTATAGGCACATTTACGTTTTGGTTGGACCGAATCCGATCATTTGGTGGAAGTAGAGTCAACATCTGAGTTAGTCAGAGGCGACATTGTTCATGATTTCAGTTGTGTCCGTATAAGGTTTATATCTACTAACTTTTGTTTGTGTACTTCTTTTAGTACTGCAGCTTCTGTAACTCTCGCAAACCTACCATTGGTTTGGTTTTCTTTTTTTTTTAAAACAACATTTTTGTTTATGTTTCAAGTCCCTTTTGTTTGCTCACCAAAATCCGAAGGACTAAAACATTACAAGTTTCTAATTTCTTTCTCTAGCTATGAGGTTTCTGTAGAACAAAATAAATTTTGGTAAGCAAATGTCTTTAAGTGGATGACAGGGAAAAAATTTTAGTTGCCTAACCGGAATTCGGTTTCTCATAATCATAATCAAAAGAAAACTTTATTAATTTCTTAATGCAAATTTAATACAAACTTAAAACATCTCCTTTGATAATTTCATAAGCCTCCGTGAATTTGAATTCGCGCCCTACGAGATGCAAAGATATGCAAGATTTGCAGCTTCTTGATCCATATTCAAGCCCCTCAATATTTTTTTATATCGTAAACAACAACCACGTATGCCCCCGAACCTTCTCGATAGACACTTCGTGTTGTTCTTCCTTGGTAATTACCATTTGAGTTGACAAAATATTGAAGAACATGATCCTGAATCTTTGTTTCGCTCTCTTCCATTGTAGTTTCTTCTAAGCTCGCAAGATAAGCCCTACAAAGATCATTATCTTCTCGCTATTGTGAAATTCATTTCGTGCTGGTCAGTTAAGCGAACAAGTATGACAAATAGGAAGATGCGTACAGAAACCATATATATATTTAAGTTTAATAGTAAACATGCTAGTTTTGAGGATCTAAGAAGGACAAAATGTGCTGGTCTTGGGATCAATCCTACTTTGGGGGATCTATGCTAGTTTTAAAATAAAGAATGTTTCTTACACTATCCTCTCGATCCACCCCGGGTTCAAATTGCGCATTATGTGAACCAAGTTGAATGGATAATTTATGTGTACAAAAAACACAATTAATGATTACAGCTTTATCATGGAATATTAGAGGAATTATGCATATGCATACAAAAGTATCATAACTTTTATAGTTATTTACAGTTGACCAAACCAGCTCAAAGAATAGAAAACAAATGTGAACGAGGCTGAGCTTCATTTTTACATTTGGATGGTCTGAATCAAATGTTGTTCCATCATATTAACCCAAAGGGATGTAACTAATATATCAAAGAGATTAACAACTGTTTATGGGTGAAAACTATTCCTGCCGGATTTGGTAATTTGGGGTGTGTGGATGAGGAATGAATCTAAACCCTAAACAAATGCACTGCGCGGTGAGTGCTTGTGATTCGAGAAATCAATCTGTACAACTCTGGCCTAAACCAATAAATGGCCGTTCCAGACTTGCTTCGGTCACAAAGTGAAGGAGATGGGGTTTATCTTAGGGAGGGAAGCGAAGAAGGTGTTGAGATTGTGAAGGTGTTGGCTTGTTTATGACTTGTAACGAAAAGGTGAGTAGGCTTACGATTGATGCAAGCGTGCTTTGAGTGTTTGAATACGTTTTGTATTAACACTTGGTTTCGTCTTGTCCGGACTTGTTCTGTTGTTTTTGGAAATAGGGAGGAGAACCTATTTATACAAGTCATTTGAGCCTTATTCACGTCTCTCGTGGGAAGTGGAGGAAGTGGAGTGATGGATTAGTAGAGTTGTGTGTTGGTGTTACACGACCAGTCTTGCCCACTTATCCTGTATCTCTAACCGTCCATGACTTCCTGACACGTTCTTGTGATGGCGCGTTGCACGCTGCACGCTGTAAACCGCCAGACCAATACCCCAATATGTATCCCCATTTGTGACATGATTGATGTCTCGAGTGTGTGGATCGTGGGACCCACAGAAAGTAGCATGTAATGCTAGACTAAATAACTAAATTATTTAGGAAGTCGATACTTGTGAAGTATCGTGTGTATTCTATGCAGGTACTGCATCGAGTATATTCAACATGTATGAAGCATTGTTGTTTTTAAGGCTTACCGGAGTAATTCACGAATTTAAGCGTCTTAAAATAGCATCATGTCCAGCCATCTTCGAGTGATCGTTTGGAGGCTATACAGGTAAGCCCTGACTTGACCGATCACTCTATGTGGAAGAGTGGTGGACGGTGATCGTGGTGACGCCTTGCTGGTTTCTTAACTCCTAACGGGGCTGCTTGACCAAGCGGTAGAGAGTTGGACGGACGAGATGATCCGTGACACTCATCTGCGACCGTTGATGAAGTTTTAGGGCTTTTGAAGAGGTGCGCAGGCATCACGCTCAGCCTTGGTCGAAACCAAGCATGGGAGGTGTTTTGGAAAGGACCGAATAGGGCATGCATGTAGACGGCATGCATGGTGTACACGTCCATACCTCATTGTCTCGCAAAGGTGCAATCTAGGCCACTCAATTTGACCGGCAAAGAGAAGCGGTTGAGATCGATTTGCAACATAAATTTGGTGCCGCAAAAGTCGCGCATCATGCCAATTTTGGGCGCGCGTTCCAAGACGACCAAGCTTGGTCGGTCTTGGCTGATTGATTCGGCGTGTGGGTGGTAGGCTGGTGTTCACGCCTGTACTTCATTGCCTCATAGAAACGTGATCTAAACCGCTCAATTTGTCTGGAGAAGTTGAGTGGTCGAGATCAGTTTGTGATTTGGGAAGCGCGACCACACTAGTTTGGGCGTGCGTTTTGGAGAAACCAGGCATGGTATGATTTGTTCGGTCGGGTGAGGAGATAGATAGTTCCACGGTGATCATGCTGATGCTCACTAGATCTGCTCAATTGTCTCCTAAGCCCCTCATTCGATCAGGAGAAAACGGACGCTCATGATCGATACAAACCCTAATTAGGGTTTTGGCCGGCCGTGTTTCATGCATTGTTTTGCACGCACGAATTGGGACAACCAAACATGGTTGGTCCTGACCGATTATTCATGTGTGTAGGTGGGCCCACGGTGTTTTTGTTGACATGCTCTGGGTGCTTTGAATCTACATCTACACCCTCCATTTATGCCTGCGAAGATGGATGGTTGAGACTGATTTGCGACACATGTAATGTGCCGTAACCCTAGTTTAGGGTTTCACGTCCATGCTGTTTTGGCTGGACGAACTGGTAAGCGTTGCTTCCCTCTTGGGGAGGCCGACCATGCGGGCCCGCGTTTGGTTGGTGGTGAATATTCCAATACCTGCTTGGGGTCATGGATTTAATCTAAGCCATCCAATCATGCTGGTGAGGTTGGATGGTCGTGATCATTTCTGAGACTGATATGGTCAGTTCAGGTTCAAACATGCTCAATCGGGCTAGTATAACACACCGAGAGTTGTAGCCTGCATGGGTATTTCGTACATGTTTTATTATTAATGCTTGGAGATTCGTGTTGCTCTGCTGAGAACAACACTCAGTCATCATGCCGCACCGGTAATGAGTACAGGAAATACGAGGCTGGTCATGCATTAATTAATAATGTTGTAAATTCACAGGGTATATGGGATTGTTGCTACATGCTCCAACCTGGATGAATTTTGTGTATTTAATTCACGAATCTTTGGGATTGTTGCCACATGCTCTATTCTAGGTGAATTAGTAAAGTGAAGAAGTATTCATCACTTATCAATGGCTTTATCTTTTGCAAGGTGTTAGCGCATAATTTTGGCTTTTACAATTTCAGCATTAAATGAAAATCCACCATCAACAACAACATACATACTTGGCATTTTGCCGCCATTCTTTCACGAGAGTATTTGCAAAATTTCACAAAGTTTAGAACATACAAGAAAGCTAGCAATGGAACCCAAAGCAATAACTCTAAATCTTCCCAAGTATGAATCAGAAAGAAAAGCAACAAAAATAGTGGAAGAAATTTGATGAAGCTGTGACCACATGGAAAAAATAGTTACCCAAGTAGCACTACTGTAATGGTACTCATTCATCAAATACAAAATCAAATTTGGTTGAATCCCATAACTTGCTACTTTCTCAATTGCTTTATTCACTGAAAACACACAAATTATCACAAATTGTTCCATCAAATTTCCCTCAAATCACTTCAAAATCAATATTTTTTTTCTTTAATCAACAGAAACTCAAAATTAATGATAAAGATGCAACTTTTACCTATAATGGAAGGAAGGGTTTTTAGGCCACCCTTTTTACTTGAATTCTCTTCTACGGGGGTTTTCATTCCATTTTCTCATCCCCTGCTTCTATGTAGCTCATCTTTCTTTGAGTTTGCAATTATGATGTTGGGAATTTGAGGTTAAAATTCATTCAGGCAATATCACAAATTTCTTATAAACATAAAAATCAAAGATTCCAATTTCTGAAAGAAACAAAAATTCTAATTTTTAGGAAACAACAAACCCTCTTCTTAGCTATGATAAGAGATAATCCTCCAATTAACTTCAATATTAGTCACTCCTTTTTGTTTCTTTCAACATCACTTGATTAATCAAATTAAAATTTGATAAGAAATCAGAACACAAAATCAATCATAAGTGTTATAAACAATTACTTACTTGAGGGTTGAGATTTATTTTGTTTCCTGTTAGGAGATTCATAAAGAGAAATCTTCTTCAACTTCTTCAACAATTAATTATGTTTTAGCCGGATTTATTAGGATCGCGGTGTTCTATAACTTCAATCACAGAGTTTTTGATATTTTAGGATGAAAAAAAATAATATGACGACAGAATCTAGAGAATAAAAAGTTCTCCTTATCTTATCTTTGGAAGTTATTACTTTTTGTATAAGTGGTTATTATTTTGCTTATCAAAACTATTTGAAAAAGTAAATTTCGTTGAAACCCGGACGTGTCAAGAAGGAAAGAGGGGCCGCATACTCTCAATATGCGGCCCAACCACATCGTAGCCGGGGCGTATAAAATAAAAGAAGACTCAACTGACTCAAGATAGAAAATATAACATTACCTACTGGATTATGTACACGAAAATTTCACCATAAATCAACAACCTAAAGAGTTGAGGATCAACCCAAAATACGGAATGCAGAAATCTTAACAACCTCACATAATTATAATAGGAAAGAAATGAAAGTTAGGCCGCAAAAAAAAATGAGCTACCCCCAAACATGGATTTTTCAACGGATATACTTTCGGACACAAAATCTCGCAGTTTTGGAGGTTCATCATGCACAAGGTCTAGTTCAAAATGAGTTTTGTTAAGAACAGGCAGATATACACATTCCAACCATGGCTCCTTAAAGGTATTATACTTTGATGAAAAATAGTCCAAGAGGACTTGGGAGGCACAGAGTTCCAATCCTAGATTAGGTCCTCTTAGAAAAGTTGGTTTTACAATGTTGTTACAAACCAAATCTAGGTTGGGTTCAAGATTACCAGTTTGTGACATGGGAAGGCAAGTTGGTACGTCTAAGTTATTTTCATGTATATAATCATTAGTACCAACACACACTCTCCTAAAGTCAGAAACATGCATATCATGTTCATTTTCATAGAACAATTCATCAAGCCCTAGTTCATAATCATTATCATCCAAAACCTTAGTCTTATGCATAGAAAAATCAGGTGAAACATCATAATGTGACCTAGGAAGGGAATTAGACACATCAAAGTTATTCTCAGGTATTAGATCATTAGTGTCAACAGATAATTCAACCTTTCCTAAGTTATGCTCAGCTTCACAGAATAATTGCACAGGTTCCAGATCAGTATCAACATCACATGTATATGGAATACTAGAAGAAACATCATTCATGAAGGTCGAGGCAGAGAAGCCTAATGTCTTTGAACCCAAAGGTTCCACAATATTTTCAGCATAAACATGTTATTCTAACATAATATCATCATCATCATCATAACAGAAATGTAATTCCCTATTCACGATCACAGTGTCTCTAGTCCACTCATTTACCTCTAGATTAGGTTCATGTTCAATATCAGTAGCTTGAGTAGGAATATAAACACTATTTTCAAAATTTATTTTAGGGCTAAAAATCATTTCATCCTGAAATTCCTCCATCTCCTCATTTTCTAAATAAAGCAGATTCATTTTTAAAAATGTATTAAGTTGTTCAATGGAAGGAGAGTCTTCAACAGTAGGTATCCTCATAGCATATGGATATTCAATACATGTTTGAGCATGAGGGTCACTATAGAAAGGAAATTCAGAAGCATTGTGTTTATGGGTGAAAACTATTTCTGCCGGTTTTGGCAATTTGGGGTGTGTGGATGAGAAATGAATCTAAACCCTAAACAAATGCACTGCACGGGAGTGCTTGTAGATTCGAGAAATCAATCTGTGCAAATCCGGCCTAAACCAAGAAATGGCCGTTCCAGACTTGTTTCGGTCACAAAGTGAAGGAGATGGGGTTGATCTTAGGGAGGGAAGCGAAGAAGGTGTTGAGATTGTGAAGGTGTTGGCTATGTATGACTTGTATCATAAAGCTGAACTGGTTTGCAGGATGTAAGCTATCAGTTCCGGTGTTTGAATACGATTGTATCAACACTTGCCTTTGTTGTCTTGTCTTGCCTTGTTCCTGTTTGGAAAATAGGGAGGAGAACCTATTTATACAAGTCTTTAAGCCTAACCCTCGTATCTCGTGGGAAGTGGAGAAAGTGGAGTGATGGAGTGATGGATTAGTGGAGTCGTGTGTTTGTGTCACACGACCAGTCTTGCCCACTTCTCCCATCATCACTAACCGTTCATGACTTCCCGACACGTTCTTGTGATGGCGCGCTGCACGCTATAAAACGCCAGACCAATACCCCAGTATGTATCCCCCAGTTTGTGACATGATTGATGTCTCGAGTGTGTGGATCGTGGGACCCACAGAAAGTAGCATGTAATGCTAGATTAAATAACTAAGTTATTTGGGAAGTCGATACTTGTGAAGTATCGTGTGTGTTCTATGTAGGTACTGCATCGAGTATATTCAACATGTATGAAGCATCATTTGTTTGAGCGCCTCAAAATAGCCTCATGTCTAGCCTACTTCATGTGATGGTTTGGAGGTTGCGCAAGCAAGTCCTCCTTTGGCCGACCACATGGTGTGGTAGAGTGACGAGTGGTGATCACCATGACGCCTCACTGACCAATTA
The DNA here is from genome assembly GCA_023531295.1 of Papaver armeniacum. Taxonomy (NCBI): domain Eukaryota; kingdom Viridiplantae; phylum Streptophyta; class Magnoliopsida; order Ranunculales; family Papaveraceae; genus Papaver; species Papaver armeniacum. The sequence goes on from JAJJWW010002823.1 coordinate 171,824, forward strand.
ACTCCTGACCAGGGCTGTATAACCAAGCCGGTGAAGTTGGACGTACGAGATGATCTTTGAGACACTCATCTGCAACCGTTAGTGGAATTAGGGTTTTAGAAGAGGTGCGCAAGCACCACTTTTCATCTTGGTCGAATTCAAGCTTGGGACACGATTTTGGCATGGCCGATCGGGCATGCGTGTAGACGGCATGCCGGTATACATGCCCATACCTCATTGTCCCGTGAAAGTGTGATCTGGACCGCTCAATTTGTCCGGCAAAGAGGAGCGGTCAGGATTGATTTACGACAAAAGTTTGATGCCGCAAATGCCGCGCGTCATGCCTTCTTCAGGTTCGCGTTTCGGGACAACCAAGCTTGGTCGGTCCCGGCCGATTGGTTCGGCGTGTAGGTGGCAGGCTGGTGTACATGCCTATACCTTACTTTCCAATAAGAACATGATCTAAGTCACTCAATTCGTCCGGCGAAGTTGAGTGGTCGAGATCAGTTTGCGATTGGGAAGTGTGACCGCGCTAGTTTGGGCGTGCGGGTGGAACGACCAGGCATGGTATGCCTTGGACGATCGGGTGTGGAGATAGATGGGTCCACGTTGATCATGTTGATGCTCACTGGACCTGTTCAGTCGACTCCTAAACCCTCCATTCGATCAGGAGAAAACGGACGTTTGCGATCAATGCAAACCCTAATTAGGGTTTTTCCGGCCGTGCGGCATGCCCACTTTGGGCGCACGATCTGGAACGACCAACCATGGTTGGTCCTGACCGATCGGTCATGTGTGTAGGCGGGCTTACAGTGAGCGTGTTGATATGCTCTGGGCCCTTTAAATCTACATCTACACCCTCCATCTATGCCTGCGAAGATGGATGGTTGAGACTGTTTTGCGACACATGTAATGTGCCGCAAACCCTAATTTAGGGTTTTTCGTCCATACTGCTTTGGCTTGGACGGTTTGGAAAGCTATGCCACCCTTTTGGGGAGGCCGACCATGCGGGGCCCGCGTTGGGTCGGTAGTGAATATTACAATACCTGCTTGGGGTCATGGATTCAATCTAAGCCATCCAATCATGCTGGTGAAGTTTGATGGTCGTGATCGTTTTTGAGACTGATATGGACAGTCCAGATTCAAATATGCTCGATCGGGCTAATATAACACACCGAGAGATGTATGCTCAATTGGGATAGTATAACACACCGAGAGTTGTAGCTCCATACGGGTATTTTCGTACATGCTTCATTATTAATGCTTGGAGGTTCGTGTTGCTCGCTAAGAACAACACTTAGTCGTCATGCCGCACCTGTAATGAGTACGGGAAATACAAGGTTTGGTCATGCATTAATTAATAATGTTGTAAATTCACAGGGGTATATGGGATTGTTGCTACATGCTCCAACCTCGGATGAATTTCGTGTATTTAATTCACATGAATCTTTGGGATTGTTGCCACATGCTCCATTCTAGGTGAATTAGTAAAGTGAAGAAGTATTCATCACTTTATCGGTGGTCATCCTTTGCGGGATGTCGGCGCATAAATTTGGTTTCACAATTTTAGCCCCGAACTAAAATCCACCATCAACATTAAGTCCCCCGCCTAGCACATAATGGTTACACTATTGTGGGGTAGGCATTAGATGGTGACATATACCAGATAAAACTTATGAGAAAAAATTAGATGTTAACAGGAGAGACGAGTCGTCCTGTCCTTGGAGCATGTCACGTTCAAGAGGCGTTCAGGCGAGCGTTCCCCTAGCATGATGTCGGTCTTTCCTGCTTCGATCGACCTTGTTATGCCCGTTTTCGGCCGAGAGCCTTCTTCGTGATTGTTCCGCTCGAGCGTGGGGGCGATGTGCTTGCTCAACGGATCGTTGCGCCGCTTTCTCGATCGTGGCACTCATCATGCGCTTGCTTGATCGAACGTGGGCTTGTTATGCCTGCCTTGCTCGAACGTGGACTTGTTATGCCTGCCTTGCTCGAACGTGGGACCCACCGCGTGCCTGCTTTGCTTGGGGCCGGATGTGCCTGCTTCGACCAATTTTGGGCTGGATGTGCCTGATCAAGTGGGACATGCCGCGTGCCTGCTTTGCTTGGGGCCGGTGTGCCTGCTTCGACCAATTTGGGGCTGGATGTGCCTGATCAAGTGGGACCTACCGCATGCCTGCTTTGCTTGGGGCCGGTTGTGCCTGCTTCGACCAAACACCAAACCTGTTGCCTCACCCCAACACCAGACTTTCCCCTTGACCAACATCGGCCTTGCTGATTTGACGAACCCTGACGGACATCGCTGCTTCAACCCACACCGGCCTTGTTTGCTAACGTGGCCCAATACCAGCCTTGTGACGTTGATCGGCCTTGACCAATACCGGCCTGACGTGACCCAATACCGTCCTACTTGCGTGACGTGATATCGTCTTGCTTGCGTGATGGGATATTAGCCTTGCGATCTCGACCAACACCGCTTTGCGGACTTGACTAACATCGGCCTCGTTTCGGCCCAATACCGCCTCGTGACTGAGCAAGACGGGCCTTGTGACTTGATCAACACCGGTCTTGTGACTTGATCAACACGGCCTTGCCTTGACGAACAACGGTCTTGCTAACCAACATCGGTCTTCCCTTTGCTCGAACATGGGATCTAGGCGTGCTTTCTTTGCCCAAACGTGAACCTTGTATGTTCGAACGTGGTGTGGGTCCCGATGAGAGCGTTGAAGCATATTCTGGAGCAAGCAGGTCCCGGAGAGCGTTTGAAGAAGCTTCTAGTGGGTGGAGCGTTGAAGAAGTTCTTGACTGACGGTAAAGGAATTTCATGTTGAGCCTCAGTCCCCAAGCGTGGTCTACGTGGCTCTATCTTGTATGCCCGATGAGTCTTTTTGTACGTAATGGTCGTTGATATGGTGAAGCTATGGATGGTATTAATCGACGAGCAACAACGAGTTCTCGGCAAAGAAATGTGATCGAAGAGGAGGCGGCGGGAGAGGCATGATAGCTACGGGCACGAACTTGGCAGTCTTCATATAGTGGTAGAGCTCGTCTCATTGTCAGAGGGATAAACTGGAACCGATGGCTTTCTTGACGTTTCTTCATGAAATAGAGAAGAGGGAGACAATCCCCTGCCCACGAGTACCCATAGCTTTGGACTTGATAGATATTGTCACGCTAGGTTCATGAGGCTATCTTTGAGATGGGCAGTGCTAAGCAGTCCCAGTCATACTCCTTTGGCAACGCAACTAAATCTTCTACGGAGAAAAATTAAAGCGTCTCTCATTGATGTAGTTACCATCGATCCGGATATGGAATATCTTGGACGTTGTTTCACCATTACGGCAGTCGTGCTGGAGTTGGAGTTGGCGATTTTGGACGCGCAGGATATTGTATCTCAATGGCTTTCCTCTTGCTGCTTCAGCGAAACTGCTTATGGAAGGCTGAAGGTTGTATTGCCTGTTGGTGGGATGTATGCTTCCACGAACATCACGAGGCTCTTCATTACTGGAAGGCCTGGTTCTTTCCAGCAGGGTAGATGCTGTCGTAGATGAGCGTTCAATGACTTCACGAAGTCCAGAGGATGACCAAAAGTGCAGATTCTCCAACATAACACGGTAGACATGCACCATCCTCTGATAAAGTGATTCGCCCGGATTCTTTCTATACATGATACGCGGACATCGTTATCTTCTTGAGGCTGCTCCCTTGAGGTGTCGGCTTCAGCGGATCTGAAGATGTCCCATGCTCGCTCTTGTCTGGGCTGACATAATAGGCTAACCCTTTGTGATGATTCAGAGATGAAAATATTTTTTGAATCCTCTGAAACGCTTCATGTTGTAGTGTGATCCAGACGAAACTTGATCCTTTCTTCAGCAAGGGGGTGAATGAAGCAAAAGTTCACCTTGCCCATGAAGTTTTGGAGCTCTTTCACAGTTCACGGCAGCGACATTGTGAGGATAGCTTGAGTCTTGGATTTGACTACTATATCATCCACGTAGTCTTCGACTTGCTTATGCATCATGTCGTGGAAGATTGCCGTCATAGCGCGTTGATACGTTGCACCGGCATTCTTTAAACCAAAAGGCATAACAGTATAGTAAAAATTTCCAATAGGAGTTCAAAAGGATGTCTTACTTGCGTCATGCTCATACATCCTTATCTGATTATAGCCGATGTAACCATCCATGAAGGAGAACATGCCTTGTCCGCTGGTGGCGTCTACTAACATGTCGATGTTAGGCAGAGGAAAGTTTTCCTTGGGGCAGCATTCGTTCAAGTCTCTGGAATCCATGCAACACCTGATCTCGCGCCTGAATTGCATCGGAGATTATTTGACCGGTTTGGATCGGAGATTGTATGAATGCTTACACAAGGTCAAGCTGATGGAGATAGGCCTAGGATGTTCCTCATCGTCGAGCTCATCAGTTATGGAGTTGGTACCATCTTGCAGTTGTTGTGGAGCGTCTAGCACTTCTTCTTGTGGCTCGTCGTTGTTGTAGCATTCCGTTGGGCGGAGAGAAGAATTGAGACGCCTTGTCAGCAAGGATGCATTATGGAGCCTATCCTTCGATGATGCAAGTCGGTCCTCTTCCTGGATTGATGCCCATGTGGGGAGTGGGATGCAACGAACTTTGTCTGATTCCTCGTGTGGAGCCTCTCTTGGTTCAAACAATTCCACTCCACATATTGGTGCATAAGGAGAAAACGATGCAGGAATACGAACAACTTCTTTATTCAGCATAGTCTTCAGGCATTGGTGATACGTCGAGGGGACGATCCTATTGTCATGAAGCCATGGTCTCCCCAGTATAATGTGGTAGTCTGTCTCCTTCTCTATGACTCTTGTTTATGGGTGAAAACTATTCCTGCCAGATTTGGTAATTTGGGGTGTGTGGATGAGGAATGAATCTTAACCCTAAACAAATGCACTGCGCGGTGAGTGCTTGTGATTCGAGAAATCAATCTGTACAACTCTAGCCTAAACCAAGAAATGGCTGTTCCAGACTTGTTTCGGTCACAAAGTGAATGAGATGGGATTTATCTTAGGGAGGGAAGCAAAGAAGGTGTTGAGATTGTGAAGGTGTGGGCTTGTTTATGACTTGTAACAGAAAGGTGAGCGAGGCTTACGATTGATGCAAGCGAGGCTTTGAGTGTTTGAATACGTTTTGTATTAACACTTGGTTTTATGTCTTGTCTTGACTTGTTCGGTTTGGAAATAAGGAGGAGAACCTATTTATACAAGTCATTTGAGCCTTATTCACGTCTCTCGTGGGAAGTGGAGGAAGTGGAGTAATGGAGTAGAGGAGTTGTGTGTGTTGGTGTTACACGACCAGTCTTGCCCACTTCTCCTGTATCTCTAACCGTCCATGACTTCCTGACACGTTCTTGTGATGGCGCGCGTTGTACGATGCACGCCGTAAACCGCCCGACCAATACCCCGATATGTATCCCCATTTTGTGACATGATTGATGTCTCGAGTGTGTGGATCGAAAGTAGCATGTAATGCTAGACTAAATAACTAAATTATTTAGGAAGTCGATACTTGTGAAGTATCGTGTGTATTCTATGCAGGTACTGCATCGAGTATATTCAGCATGTATGAAACATCGCTGTTTTTTAAGGCTTACCGGAGTAAGTCACAAATTTAAGTGTCTTAAAATAGCATCATGTCATCTATCTTCGAATGATAGTTTGGAGGCTATACTGAGGTAAGCCCCGTCTTGACCGATCACTCCATGTGGAAGAGTGGTGGACGATGATTGTGGTGACACCTCATTGATAGCTTAACTCATGTCTTAGGCTGTCCGCCCAAGCTGGTAAAGTTGGACGGACGAGATGACTTGCAACCCTCATCTGCGACCGTCGGATTGGGGTTTAAGAGGTACGCAAGTTCCTTCTTTCAGCTTGGTCGAATCCAAGCATGGGAAGTGTTTTAAGAGGACCGATCATGCATGTGTGTAGACGACATGCTGGTGTCCATGTTTATACTTCACTATCCCACAAAGGTGCGATCTAGGCCACTCAAGTTTACCGGTAAAGAAGAGTGGCTGAGATTGATTTGCGACAGGAATCCTGTGCCGCAAAGGATTCCTAAAGGGGCGTGGCATGCCTCCTTCAGGGTGCGCGAACCGAGGTATCGAGCCATGGTTTGTCTTGGTCGGTCGGACATGGAGATAGATGGGTCCACATTGATCATGTTGATACTCTCCGGACCTACTTAATCTATTCCTGGACCCTTCATCCAAGCAGGAGAAGATGGACGCTCGTGATCGATTTGCAACATATGGAAGATGTCGCAACCCCAATTAGGGTTTTGGATTGGTCGTGCGTACACAACTTCAACCTAACGATTTGGTAGGCTAAGCTCCCCCTTTTGGGAGCCCGATCAGGTGGGACCCATATAGGGACCGTGGTGATCATGGTGAGACCTGACTGACGGTCATGGGCTTGATCTAGGCCATCCAGATACGCCGGCGAAGTTGGATGGTTGCGATCAGTTTAAGACCCTTAGCGACCCTTAAAGCATCACGCCGGCCAGGTTATGGGTGAACGTTCACTCCTCCCTGGTTAGGTCATGAGATGGTCGGCTATGCAGGTAGAAAGGGGGCCCGCCGGTGTGCAGGACAAGCTTGTCCGACCGGTCATGGGGTAATCTACGCCGTCCAATTATGCCGGTGAAGTTGGACTGCCGTGGCCGTTTTGAGACGCCGTTGGCGGTCTTGTCAGGCGCACAAGCTTTTCCAACTGCTCCACACCAGTCCAACCATCCTACTTTAGGTTTGGTGTTCGGTGGTTATTTGGGAGGCATGGTATGTATTCAACCGACCAGGGCATAAACGGGCCCGCTGGTGGTCATTAAGGTGGTGAATATTCCAATACCTGCTTGGGTCATGGATTTAATCTAAGCCATCCATTCATGCTGGTGAGGTTGGATGGTCGTGATCGTTTGTGAGACTGATATGGTCAGTTCAGGTTCAAACATGCTCAATCGGGCTAGTATAACACAACGAGAGTTGTAGCCTGTATGGGTATTTCGTACATGTTTTATTATTAATGCTTGGAGATTCGTGTTGCTCGCACGAGAACAACACTCGGCCGTCATGCCGCACCGTAATGAGTACAGAAATACGAGGCTGGTCATGCATTAATTAATAATCCGCAAATTCACAGTGGTATATGGGATTGTTGCTACATGCTCCAACCCGGGTGAATTTCGTGTATTTAATTCACGTGAGAATCTCGGGATTGTTGTCACATGCTCCATTCTAGGTGAATTAGTAAAGTGAAGAAGTATTCATCACTCATTAATGGCTTTATCTTTTGCAAGATGTTAGCGCATAATTTTGGCTTTTACAATTTTAGCCTTAAATGAAAATCCACCATCAACATTAAGTCCCCGCCTAGCACGCAATGGTTACACCATTGTGGGGTAGGCATGAGATGGTGTGATTAAAGACAAAGCTTATGAGACAAAGTTAGATGTTACCAGGAGAGACGGGTCATCTGTCCTTGGAGCATGTCACGTTCAAGAGGCGTCCAGGTGAGTGTTCCCCTAGCATGATGTCGGTCTTGCCTGCTTCGATGGACTGTTACGCCTATTTCGTTCATGGGGCTACTGCACCTGCTTGATCGAACGTGGGCTTGATGTGCCTATTTTGGTTAATCGTGGGTCCGCTGCGTCTGCTTGATCGAACGTGGGACCCGATGTAAGCATGCTTGATTCGAACATGGGCAGATGTGCATGCTTCGATCAAACGCGGACCACCGTGTACATGTTTCAAACGTCGTCCATGTCTTGTGCCTACTTTGACCGTACGGTTGATGTACTTGCTCGAGTGTCATCTTGCTACTTCGACCAAACACCGACCCGCCTAGCTTGACTAAATACCGGACTTGATGCTTTGACCAAACACCGGCCTTCTTTGTTTTTCTTTGCTCGAACGTGGGACCTGATGTGAGCAAGCTTGTTTTTTTTGTAAAAAATGAACCTTGTGTGCTCAAACGTAAATGTGGGTCCTGTAGAAAGCGTTGAAGCAGCTTCTAGAGCAGGCCCGGGAAAGCGTTGAAGTGTTGGAGCTGAAACGCCTTCTTCTGGAGAGAGAGCTTTGATTGGGGACGACGTACCGCTGCCGACCAATATGGGGCCGGGATCAAGTGGGACTGCCGCGTGCCTCGACCGAACGTTGACCTCAGTGTTTCACCGAAAACCGGCCCGCTGCGACGCTGTTTTATTCGAATACCAGCCTTGTGACTTTGATCAATACCGGACTTGAAACTTGAGCAATACCGGACTTGTGAGTTGATCAACAGGACTTGAGATCGGAGCAATAGGACTTGTGACTTGATCAACAGCTTAGGACTTGAGACTTGAGCAATACCGGACTTGTGACTTGATCAACACCGGTGTTTGGACCCAATACCATCCTTGTGTACTCCAACATGAATGTGTGTTCTGTCGTGTGTGACTACACAACTCACGCGTTTTTATACAAGTACTGACTCATGTCTTTTATTGTAGAATGAAGAAAAGAACTCCTGTTAAGATGTCTTAAGGATAATGCTGGTGCCAAGTTAGGAGGTATTGATGACTTCAAAGATATGCCGAACATTGATGATGAGTTGTTCACCGCGCCCTTTCAACTATATGAAAATATCCGTTCCACAAGATAACCCTTCTCCTGTCGACTTCAAGGTTTTTCATGCTCACTTTGGGCCCTCATGAAGGATGGATGAGACGTATGTTGAGCAATGAGTACATCAAAGATAACTTGACCAGAGCGCAGATTATTGATGCATCTTGAGTGTTGAAACGGCTCGAGAGGATGTTAAAGTGGTTTCTTGTGCGAACGTTGAGGTGGATCCTGGAGAGAGTGTTGAAGAAGGATTCTGAAGCGAACGTGGGTCCCGGAAAGAGCGTTGAGGCGGCTCTTGAATAGACCATTGAAGCAGCTTCTGCTAGAGGGAGCGTTGAAGTGTTTCCTCTCTCGATTCGATTTACCCTTGCGAATTCCATGCTTCTTGACGTGACCATCTCTCTCATGTTGAAGAATTCCTTGAATGACGGTGAAGGAATTTCATCGTCGAGCCTCGATCCCCAAGCGTGGTTTACATGGTTTGTTCGTAGTGGTTGTTGTCGAGCCAGATATAGAATATCTTGGACATTGTTTCATCATTGTGGGAGTCGTGCATGTGGTACTGGAGTTGGAGTTGAAGGACGCGCAGGATGTTGTATCTCGGTGGTTTTCTGTTGTCGCTTCAGGGGGAAATGCTTACGTAAGGTCAAGGTTGTATCGCTTTGTTGGTGAGATATATGCCCCTACAAACATTATGAGGCTCTTCATTATAAAGCAGGCTCTGGTTCTTTCTATCGGGGCATATGTTGTTGTAGGTGAGCGTTCACGGCTCCAAAGGATGACCAAAAGCGCGGATTCTCCAACATAGCATGATAGACATGTACCTTTATCGATAAAGTGACTCGCCCGGATCTTGTTCGACCAGACTCGCCCGGATCTTGTTCGACCACTGTCTGATAGAGTGACTCGCCCGGATCTTGCTCGATATGACGCGTGGACATCGTTATCTTCTTGAGGCTGCTCCCTTGAGGTATCGGCTCGAGTGGAAGATTGCCGTCATAGAGCGTTGATACGTTGCAGAAGGCATTCTTTAAACCAAATGGCGGTATGGTATAATAAAAATTTCCGAGAGGAGTTCGAAAAGCTATCTTACTTGCATCATGCTCGTACATCCTTATCTCGGTTGTAGCCGCTACATCCATCCATGGAGGAGAACATGCCATGTCCGTTGGTTGCATCTACTAACATGTCGATGTTAGGTAGAGGAGGATCGTTTTGGAGCAAAGACACTGTTCAAGTCTCTCGAAGTCTATGCAGCACCCGATCTATCCATTTTCCTCATGTATGAACTACAACTGTTTAACCGACTTGGATACGGTATGACATGTAGATGATGGGTGACCAATTTTCATCTAAATCCGGCATTTCTTCATATCTCCAAGCGAATATGTCCTGGTACTCTTTGAGAACTTCCACGAGCTTTGTGCGTTTATCCGTACACAAGGTTGAGATGATGGAGATAGTCCTAGGAGATTCCTCAATGATTTCAATCTCATCGGTTGTGGAGTTGGTGCCATCTTGCACCAAGCATTGTGGAGCTCTAGCACTTGTTCTTGTGGTTCGTTCTTTGTTGTAGCATTCCATTGGGTGGAGAGACCGGTAACAGTATCCCCTGCTAATTGATAATGGCAGTGTCGGTATACCGTTTTCCCTTTCTGGTCACTACTCGCCACAAAATTTCGTTCCCTCTTCGTATGAACGTGGGTCGTGGCTTCACAGGATGGGGAAGAATGCTTCGTCAAGCAAAGATGCATCGTGGGTTTTAGCCCTCAATGATGCAAGCCGGTCTTCTTTCCGAATTGACGCCCACGTGGGGAGTGGGACGTATCGAACTTATCTCGATTCTTTCGCGGAGCTTCTCCCGTATGTCTTTGGTTTGGTTTCCCTCGAAGTCCGTCATTGTGGTAGGCTTCCGTACGACCTTTCCCCGGGAGAACCTTGGATGTCCCGAGAGTCTTGAGAGTAATCATATTCGAAGATGCTCCCCGTGTAGATAAGGGCCGTCTTGAACTCGAATCCTTGATGCGTGCGGTGAAATGTAGGGCACGGTCGTGACCTTCCTCTCGGTTGATTGCAACAGAAACGTCTTCGCGCGCCGATTCTTCGAGAGGTGTGAAAGTTCGCATAAACTTTCCACTAGAGAAAACGCTTCCCGATCCACCGGCCTCTCGGTTCATAGTGAAACTATTGACTTGAGGAGGATCGTTGTGAGGATCAGTCCCAGTGTAGGAGTCTCCATGACAGGACCGCTCATATCTGATATCGCTTCTTTGATCAGGTCCATGGAGGTCCGCGCCGCTGAAGTACCTTCTCCGGTGTGTTGAATGCGTTCCTTTTTTGCTCCAGGGGCTGTCACGGCTCTTGGGGCATCGATCGATTAATGTCTTAAGAAAAGTGAGTACCTCTTTCGAGTTGCGGCCATATCTCGTTTGAGTCTTAGCAAGAACTTCCCGCTTCTCCATCAAGTCTCGCAATGGTAATGGGGGATGGTCCTCCTCTTGTCCCTCCCGGCTCCTCGTCCCGATGAAGGAGTGGAAGTTGTTGCTCGGTGACTACCGGAGGTGTTACACTTGATGAGATGCCGGGGTTTGCGGGGCCATTTCAGCTCGGTGATGGGAGGTGTTACACTTACTGGAACATCTCCCGCTATCTCGGCACCGGTGGTAGAAGTGACGGCTCCATAAGATGTAATGACCGCGGTAGCTCCACCGACAGTACATCGACACCGGGAGTGTTATCCACACTAGCTCCATCGAATTGATTGCCGATCCGGACTGAGTTCTACCATCTTGAAATGGATTGATGATTGAATTGGTCCTAAGATCTACCCTTTTCGAAATTGATAAAATTGAATCGGATTTTGAAGAAATTGACTTTACAACCGAGAGATTAACCTCCCACTGTGGTCGCCAATTGTTTATGGTTGAAAACTATTCCTGCCGGATTTGGTAATTTGGGGTGTGTGGATGAGGAATGAATCTAAACCCTAAACAAATGCATTTGCGCGGTGAGTGCTTGTGATTCGAGAAATCAACTGTACAACTCGGCCTAAACCAAGAAATGGCCGTTACAGACTTGCTTCTGGTCACAAAGTGAAGGAGATTGGGTTGATCTTAGGGAGGAAGCGAAGAAGGTGTTGAGATTGTGAAGGTGTAGGCTTGTTTATGACTTGTACGTAAAGGTGAGCAGGCTTACGATTGATGCAAGCGAGGCTTTGAGTGTTTGAATACGTTTTGTATTAACACTTGGTTTTCGTCTTATCTTGACTTGTTCGGTTTGGAAATAGGGAGGAGAACATATTTATACAAGTCATTTGAGCCTTATTCACGTCTCTCGTGGGAAGTGGAGGAAGTGGAGTGATAGAGTAGTGGAGTTGTGTGTTGGTGTTACACGACCAGTTGTTGATGGTGGATTTTCGTTTAAGGTTAAATTTGTAAATAACCAGAAAACTCATGCGCTGACATCTTGTAAAAGATAAAGCCATTTATAAAGTGTTGGATACTCCCTCACTTAATTCACCAAGAATGGAGCATGTAGCAACAATCCCATTGCAGGAATACATGAAATTCCTCCAGAGGTTGGAGCATGTAGCAACAATCCCTTCCCGTGAATTTCATATCAGCCTTATATTTCCGGTACTCATTATCAGTGTGGCATGACGATCGAGCGTTACTCTTCGAGTAACACGAACCTCCAAGCACTATAATGAAACCATGTACGAAATACCCGTACGGGTTGATTCGGTGTGTTATACTAGCCCGAGCCCTCTCGGTGTGTTATACTAGCCCGATTGAGCCCCTCTCGGTGTGTTATACTAGCCCGATTGAGCATCCGGCACGACCATATCAGTCAGGATATGATTCGATCGCAGTCATCCAACTCCACAAGCATGATTGGATGACCCCGGATCAATTCCATCACCCCCAAGCGGTATGGAATACACACGGCCGACCCCGCATGGTCGACTATTGGCCTTTGCTTGCCAAGAAACCGTCCATACCAAGCATTATGGACGGAAACCCTAAATTAGGGTTTGCGGCATATTACATGTGCCGCAAAGCGGTCTCAACCATCCATCTTCGCAGTATAGATGGAGGGTGTAGATGTAGACTCAAAGGGCCGGAGCATGTCGACACAATCACCATGTGACCGCCTACACACTTGACCAATCGGTCAAAACCAACCATGATTGGTTACAACACATTCGTCCGCCTGAAAGAGCATGGTCGCACGGCTTTGAAAGCCAAAATTAGGGTTCAAGCCATCACGCGCGTCCATCTTCTCCGGCACGAATGGAGGGTCGCAGATCAAATCGAGCGGTGTCCGGTCATACCAAAGATGACCACCGTGGGCCCATCTACCCCCTCATGTAATCGGTCCAAGGCATATCATGCCCGGCTAATCCAAAACGCCCGCCCAAACATGTGTGGTTACACTTCCCAAATTGCAAATTGATCTCGACCGCTCAACTTCACCGACGAATTGTGAGTGGCTTAGATCACGTTTTCATGGGATAGTCGAGGTATAGGCGTGAACATCGGCCTACCATCTTCACGTCAAACCAGCCCGGCCAAGACCGGCCAAGTTAGGTCGTCTTGAAAACGCGCCAGGAAAAGAGTGTGGCGCGCGGCTTCTTGCGGTATCAAACTTCCATCGCAAAATCAATCTCGACCACTCCTCTTTGACGGTCAAATTGAGTGACCCAGATCGCTTTCATGAGGGAACGGAATACAGGCACCTACACCATCATGCCGTCAACACGCATGTATGGTCGGTCCTCTCCAAAATCCTTCCCATGCTTGGTTTCGACCAAGGCGAGAGTGATGCTTGCGCACCTCTTCAAAAACCCTAATATTCATTAACTGGTCATGAGATGAGTGTCTCAAGGCTCATCTCATCCGTCCAACTTCACCAGCTTGGTTATACAACCCCGGTCGTGAGTCAATTGGTCGAGTAAGGCGTCATTACCCATCACCTTACCACACCACAATGCATTAGCACACGCATGAAATACACACGATACTTCACAAGTATCGACTTTCGAATAACGCAGTTATTGATTGACATTACATGCTATCTTTCGTGGATCCACGATCCACATTCCAGGACATCAATCATGTCACAAACCGGGGGATACATACTTGGGGTATTGGTCTGGCGGTTTACGGCGTGCATCGTGCAACGCGCCATCACGAGAACGTGTTAGGAAGTCATGGGCGGTTAGAGATGAACGGGAGAAATGGGCAAGACCGGTCGTGTATCACCGACACACAACTCCACTACTCCATCATTCCATTACCTCCACTTCCCACGAAACGTGAATGAGGCTCAATGACTTGTATAAATAGGTTCTCCGCCCTATTTCAAAAGGAGACGAGAACAACACAAGTTCAGACGACAGAAACCAAGTGTTAATACAAAACCGTATTCAAACACTCAGAGCCTGCTTGCATCAACCGTAGCTTGCTCATCTTTCTGTTACAAGTCATAAGCAAGCCAACACCTTCACAATCTCAACACCTTCTTCGCTTCCCTCCCGAAGATCAATCCCATCTCCTTCACTTTGTGACCGAAACAAGTCCGGAACGGCCATTTCTTGGTTTAGGTAGGACTTGCTGAATTGATCTCTCGAATCTACAAGCACTCACCGCGCAGTGCATTTGTTGAAGGTTTAGATTCATTCCTCATCCACACCCCAAATTACCAAATTCTGCAGGAGTAGTTTTCACCCATCAACAATTGGCGACCACAGTGGGAGATTAATCTCTCGGTTATAAAGTCAATTTCTTCAAAGATCGATTCAATTTCAACAATTTCGGAAAGGCGATCTTAGAACCAATTCAATCAGCAATTCATTTTCAAGATGGTGGAACTAAGGTGCGGATCGCAATCAATTCGGACGGAGCTAGCATGGATAACACTCCGGTGTTGACGTACTGTCCCGGTGGAGCTATCGTAGCCAACACATCTCGAGGAGCCGTTACCTCTGTCACCAACATTAGCGGAGTCGGAGACATCCCAAAGTAGGTGTGACGCCTCCCATCACGAGAGCGAGCAGCCGCAAATCCCGGCATCTCTTCGAGCGTAACGCCCGGTGGTTACCAGAGCAAAGAACTCTCACTCCTCCATCGGGAGGAGCCGGAGGCACAAAAGGGGGACCACCGTCTAATACCATTGCGAGACTTGATGGAAAAGGTGAAATTCTTGCTAAAACTCAAACAGATATGGCCGCAACTCGAAAGAGGTACTCACTTTCCTTAAAACTTTGACCGAACGATTGCCGCAAGATTCACGGCAACCCTTGAGTCGACGAGATGCCTTCAATTCACCCGGAGCAGGCATTTCCACTCGGATAGAAGCTCGTGTTGCTCCCGAATGTTCAAGAGAAAGGGACCGGACACCCAACTTCATCACACGTGAGGATCTAGAACGACTCCTCCAGAGCCGAAGCAAAGGAAATCGGCGATGCGCACCAACACCAACCGCCGTACCCTCAAGATATGCCCGAATCCCTCTTCCAAGAGGTTACACCTCTCCCAGTTCTCCCTCTACAACGGAACCGGTAATGCTCGTGAACACATTTCTCGATTCTTGGAAGCCTTGGGGGAACATGAATACAATCATGTTTTACGCCTAAAAGAATTCTCAAAATCACTTACTGGGGAGGGCATACGACGACCCGGGAAGAATTCTCCAAATGAACAATGAGCATCCCAACGACTTCGTTAAAAGATTCGGGACCCAAGCGCTGGATTGTCACGACCCAAATGTCACCGAACGGCAATTGGTGGAATCATGCATCAATGGGATGATACCCATATACCGCGCTCTCGTTAGAGAATCAGGCTTTCAAACGTTCTCGAACTCCACGAAGCCGCAAAACGCTCAATGAACAATCGCACCGTGGCTGCAGAAAAGAACCCGGGGAGTTGTTCGGAGTGAAGATTCCCGTGAAAGTCGAGGAAGCGGGCGTCTCACGAACAAGCAATACAACACCGGTCCTTCGTAAGCGTGGTGGGCGGAGGAGAGAAAAGGAAAGCTTCGGTGACGGAGCCACAAACAAAGCGAACATTCCGAGCACACAAGACTTCGTCTCGAAAAAGGAAAAAGACAAAACTCCCGCACAAAACACTAAAGACACGGGTTTCCTTTTCCCATGAATGAAGTGATAGAGCTCTTGGAAGCGTGGGTCCAAGACGACGCCGTAAAACTACCCCCTATCGTCGGGCGTCCTCCGACCGAGGAAGAAATGGAAGATCCAGAGATATTGTTGCTACCACAGGTTCGTCCATTATCCAACCAAAGATTGTAACAGGTTGAAACAAATATTCAGGGAATAGGTAGAGATCAAGCGAGCTCCGGCTTGGAAACGAAGGTGTTCACAGAGACCCTCTACCTATCAGGAACTGCATGATTTTTGGGGACTCTGTTCGCAAGACCGTACAATCTATGATGGAGCACATATGTGAAATCTTGTACTTCTCCAAGGGACAGCGTCAAGACATATTTGCGGCCCTCAACCACGTTGTGTCAGGTAGACGTCTGCATCAGCAAAGATCCGGGAACCCTGATCTTTCTGAAGGACACGAGCATTGGAAACTGGGACTTCTAAACATCACTCGTTTGAGAAACGTTGAGTTCGACAACGTGTTAATCGATACGGCTTCCGAATTTAACATCATTCTGTCAAGACCTTGAGAGCGGCAAAGATTTCTAAGCAGAAGCTACTCGTCACCCAACTGCGATTGAAGATTCGGCAGGAGAGCTCAGAGATACATATGGATACATCGATCTTGAAGTCAAATTGGGTGATGCCTCGACGCAAGCAAAGTTCTACATAGTCAAAAATCATCCCAACTACGACATGATCCTAGGGAGCTCTTGGATGCATGATAACAAAGCCATACGGGAAGTCCTGTCCTCTACCGGTTTCGACACTTCGAAAGAATCTCCAACACGCCTTCCGGATCTCCGACATTGTCTCGCTGCACCTTTTGAATCCTTGCCAATATGACACAACTTCCGGAGAAAGCTCGTCGGCATACATTAAAAGGTTCCGATCTCAAGTAAGTCTCATCACGCAACTCTCTTTGCAAACTACCGCTCCTCATTTCGACAAGTCCTGGGGGTGGCTCCAATCAACAAACCAACCCCGGCTAAGAGATGTGAATGGGAGGCCGCCCTTTCAAGCGTTTTATCAAGAGCGTGGAAGCTGTTTTTGGTCAAAGATGACAAAGCTAAAGTCCAAGTACCGCACGGCCAAACCCATTTGGAATTGGAGACTTGGTGACAAAGATGACTACGTTCAATGTTGGAAGTGTGACGGTGAAGATGACTACTCCACCCGACTCACCCACCGAAAGAGAAGATGAACCATACAGTAGCGAGATGTTATCTTAGGCGGCTACCGCAAGCTCATCAACGCCGATAAACTAGAGGGCATAACGGCTCACTCCACGATGGCTCAAACCTTACCGAACTTAAGATATCTTGTACTACGACTTTCAAAAGCATCCTACACACCTTAAAACGTTGTGCTATATTTTTCAGCGTGTTTCCTTTTATAGTTTCATGTCGTATTTGTAAATTCCTCCGAGAAAATGATTGCAATACTTGCATTCATAGTTAGGGTTTCAATTTTCAATTTTCAATTGAAGCATTATTTTCATCTGAGAACCTCTTTACTCCCAAAAACACAAAGTCCCGAGTCAGCCTAAATCAACCTACTGAAACAAGAAAGGAAACCCTAAGCAAATATCTCATGGGAAGAAGGAAGCAGAACGTGTGCGGAAAATGATTTGAGCCATCCGCCCAAAAAAGCTGGGAAGATATTGCATCACAGTCCGTGGACATTCCATTATAGTATAACTTCTTTTATCACTAAGGATTACATGTGAAGGCGCTCCTTGCGAGAGAAGGTTCGGTTCTGGAGTCTTGGCAAAGGATTGTAAAGGAAAACTTTATTCAAATAATCAAAAAAAAAAAAAAAAAAAAAAAACCTTGAACTGAGCCGCCACCGAGTACAAGGAAGATGTTCGAGCATGCGAATATACTTGGAAAGAAAAAACAAAATAAAAGAGGTTTTAATCATCAAGAGGCCGGCCTCGCCAACACCACCGTTGGTTTCTTCTCCATCACCTGTCGATGCACCTCCTCCTGGGATCTCCCTCAACTTCGCATCGGGCATCCCCGCGGCGAGCAGCTAGCCGCACTCCATCCCAACATCTTGGCAGAGCATCAAAGGGCATAGCGACACCGGGGGCCACGCAAATTTCCTTCGAATGTTGGGTTCGTGTATCGTAATCAAGGATTATCACGCCGTCCCGGATCGGGTAATCACACTTGTCTTCATTCGGTGGTCGTTTATGCTCGACTCTCCGCCTCTTCAACCATGCCGCAAATCTCTCCGCCCTTGCGCTTACTAGCGTCTCGCAACGTTTCCTCGCGCCTCCACCGTTCCTCCATGTCAATTGCAGCTGAAAGTGCACAAATACGACCTCTGACAATGCGAAGATGTGAGATAGGCATCCCCTGTATAGCGCGGCCGACTTCGCGAAGTGGGAGATCGATCTTAGCCATTACTTCTTCGTGTGCATGGCTCTCGGGCTTGTCAACTTCAAAACTTCTTTCTGGGGAAGCAACAGAATGATTGTCCACCGCTTCCATGGCAAACTACAAAGGAGAGGAGGTCATGCACACGCACAAAAAAAAAAAAATCAAGTCAATTGATCAGTTAATCAGAAAATCAGAGCAGTACCTGAGATACCTGGGATATAGAATAAACGACCACGTTGAGATGATTCTTTATAATCTCACAAGTCGACAGAATCCCAGAAGGAAGAGAAGTCTCTACTTACCACCTATGAAGGCTACTAATTCGGGATAACAATCAACGAGGCTTATCAAATATACCTGAGGAAAGCCGTGTATAACTAAGGAAGTACACCTGAAGGAGCGGCCGAGCTCATACATGTACAAGAGGAACCAAAGCGACTAACCGGATCAAGTCCTACTTCCTTCGCATCCTTAATCAAGACCAACCAGTTCCAGGGAAACGCCTGACAATGTGAAACTATCCGGTAAATATGTATTCACTCTAGCTTGGTCATTCTGTATATCACCATCTCATGCCTACCACACAATAGTGTAACCATTATGTGCTAGGCAGGGGACTTAATGTTGATGGTGGATTTTCGTTTAAGGTTAAATTTGTAAATAAACGGAAAACTCATGCGCTGACATCTTGTAAAAGATAAAGCCATTTATAAAGTGTTGGATACTCCCTCACTTAATTCACCAAGAATGGAGCATGTAGCAACAATCCCATTCTCGTGAATACATGAAATTCCTCCAGTTGGAGCATGTAGCAACAATCCCTTCCCGTGAATTTCATATCAGCCTTGTATTTCCAATACTCATTATCAGTGTGGCATGACGACCGAGCGTTACTCTTACGAGTAACACGAACCTCAAGCACTATAATGAAACCATGTACGAAATACCCGTCTGAGGTTGATTCTCGGTGTGTTATACTAGCCCGAGCCCTCTCGGTGTGTTATAGTAGCCCGATTGAGCCCCTCGGTGTGTTATACTAGCCCGATTGAGCATCCTAAGACCGACCATATCGATCCGGATATGATTCGATCGATCATCCAACTCCACAAGCATGATTGGATGACCGAGCATCAATTCCATCACCCCCAAGGGTATGGAATACACACCGACCCCGCATGGTCGACTATTGGCCTTTGCTTGCCAAGAAACCGTCCATACCAAGCATTATGGACGGAAAACCCTAAATTAGGGTTTGCGGCATATTACATGTGCCGCAAAACGGTCTCAACCATCCATCTTCGAGGTATAGATGGAGGGTGTAGATGTAGACTCAAAGGGCCAGGAGCATGTCGACACAATCACCATGTGACCTTTACACACTTGACCAATCGGTCAAAACCAACCATGATTGGTTACAACACATTCGTCCGCTTTGAAAGAGCATGGTCGCACGGCTTTGAAAGCCAAAATTAGGGTTCAAGCCATCACGCGCGTCCATCTTCTCCCGGCACGAATGGAGGGTCCGATCAAATCGGCAGGTCCGGTCATACCAGCATGACCACCGTGGGCCCATCTACCCCCTCATGTAATCGTCCAAGGCATATCATGCCCGGCTAATCCAAAACGCCCGCCCAAACATGTGTGGTTACACTTCCCAAATTGCAAATTGATCTCGACCGCTCAACTTCTTGGGGACGAATTGAGTGGCTTAGATCACGTTTTCATGGGATAGTCGGGTATAGGCGTGAACATCGCCTACCATCTTCACGTCAAACCAGTAGGCCAAGACCGACCAAGTTAGGTCGTCTTGGAAAACGCGCCGGAGGAAAAGAGTGTGGCGCGCAAGCTTCTTGCGGTATCAAACTTCCATCGCAAAATCAATCTCGACCACTCCTCTTTGACGGTCAAATTGAGTGACCCGGATCGCGCTTTCATGAGGGAACGGAATACAGGCACCTACACCATCATGCCGTCAACACGCATGTATGGTCGGTCCTCTCAAAATCCTTCCCATGCTTGGTTTCGACCAAGCTGGAGAGTGATGCTTGCGCACCTCTTCAAAAACCCTAATATTCATTAACGGTCGCAGATGAGTGTCTCAAGGCTCATCTCATCCGTCCAACTTCACCGACTTGGTTATACAACCCCGGTCGAGTCAATTGGTCGCAAGGCGTCATTACCCATCACCTTACCACACCACAATGCAAGACTGCATGAAATACACACGATACTTCACAAGTATCGACTTTACGAATAACTTGATTATTCAATTCAAGATTACATGCTATCTTTCGTGGATCCACGATCCACATTCCAGACATCAATCATGTCACAAACCTGGGGATACATATGCGGGGTATTGGTCTCGGCGGTTTACGGCGTGCATCGTGCAACGCGCCATCACAGAACGTGTTAGGAAGTCATGGGCGGTTAGAGATGAACGGGAGAAATGGGCAAGGCGGTCGTGTATCACCGACACACAACTCCACTACTCCATCATTCCATTACCTCCACTTCCACGAGAAACGTGAATGAGGCTCAATGACTTGTATAAATAGGTTCTCCGCCCTATTTCAAAAGGAGACAACAAACACAAGTTCGGATTTACGTAAAACCAAGTGTTAATACAAAAACCGTATTCAAACACTCGGCAGCACGCTTGCATCAACCGTAAGCTTGCTCATCTTTGTTACAAGTCATAAGCAAGCCAACACCTTCACAATCTCAACACCTTCTTCGCTTCCTCCCTAAGATCAATCCCATCTCCTTCACTTTGTGACCGAAACAAGTCTCGGAACGGCCATTTCTTGGTTTAGGTAGGACTTGCACTGATTGATCTCTCGAATCTACAAGCACTCACCCGCGCAAGTGCATTTGTTGAAGGTTTAGATTCATTCCTCATCCACACCCCAAATTACCAAATTCTCCGTAGGAGTAGTTTTCACCCATCAACAACTCCTCCATCGGGGACGAGGAGCCGCAGGCACAAAAAAAGGGGGACCGTCTAATACCATTGAGACTTGATGGAAAGCGTGAAATTCTTGCTAAAACTCAAACAAGATATGGCCGCAACTCAGAAAAGAGGTACTCACTTTCCTTAAAAACTTTGATCGAACGATTGTCGCAAGATTCAGCAGAACCCTTGGGAGTCGACGAGAGATGCCTTCAATTCACTGGAGGCATTTCCACTCGGATAGAAGCTCGTGTTGCTCCCGAATGTTCAAGAGAAAGGGACCAGACACCCAACTTCATCACACGTGAGGATCTGGAAACGACTCCTCCGCAGCCGAAGCAAAGGGAACTGACCGATGGGCACCAACACCAACCGTCGTACCCTCAAGATATGCAGCGAATCCCTCTTCCAAGAGGTTACACCTCTCCCGTTCTCCCTCTACGACGGAACCGGTAATGTCATGAACACATTTCTCGATTCTTGGAAGCCTTGGGGAAACATGAATACAATCATGTTTTACGCCTAAAAGAATTCTCAGAAATCACTTACTGGGGAGGGCATACACGACCCGGGAAGAATTCTCCAAATGAACAATGAGCATCCGAACGTTAAAAGATTCGGGACCTATTTAGCGTCGGATTGTCACGACCTAAAATGTCACCGAACGGCAATTGGTGGAATCATGCATCAATGGGATGATACCTATATACCGCGCTGTTAGAAAGTCTGGGCTTTCAAACGTTCTCACGAACTCACGAAGCTGCAAAACGCTCGGAACAACTGCACCGGTTGCTAGAAAGAACCCGAGTTGTTCGGAGTGAAGATTCCCGTGAAAATCGAGACGGGCGTCTCACGAACAAGCAATACAACACCTGCCCTTCATACGAAGCGTGGTGGCGGGAGGAGAGAAAAGGAAAGCTTCAAAGTGACGGAGCCACAAACAAAGCGAACATTCGGCACACAAGACTTCGTCTCAAAAGGAAGACAAAACTCCTGCACAAAACACTAAAGACACAGTTTTCCTTTTCCCATGAATGAAGTGATAGAGCTCTTGGAAGCGTGGGTCCAAGACGACGCGTAAAACTACCCCCACTATCAGGCCTCTCCGGCCAGGAAGAAATGGAAGATCCCAGATATTGTTGCTACCCACAGTTCGTCCATTATCCAACCCAAAGATTATAGCAGTTGAAACAAATATTCGGGGAAAAGGTAGAGACTGGCGACCTCCCGACACGGAAGCGAAGGTGTTCCGAGAGACCCTCTACCTATCGAGAGCTGCATGATTCACGGGACTACGCTCGCAAGACCGTGCAATCTATGATGGAGCACATATGTGAAATCTTGTACTTCTCCAAGGACAGCGTCAAGACATATTTATGCCCTCAACCCACGTTGTGTCAGTAGACGTCACATCAGAGGGCCTCAGAACCGTCTTTCTGAAGGACGAGCATTGAAATCGGGGACTTCGAATCACTTTCGTTTGGAGAACGTTGAGTTCGACAACGTGTTAATCGTCTGACTTCCAATTTAACATCATTCTTGTCAAGGACAGCAGGAAGAGCAAAAGATTTAAGCGGAAGTTACTCAAATCACCCAGCTCGATTGAAGATTCGGCAGAGAGCTCGGGAGATACATATGGATACATCGATCTTGAAGTCAAATTGGGTGATGCCTCGACGCAAGCAAAGTTCTACATAGTCAAAAATCATCCCAACTACGACATGATCTAGGGAGCTCTTGGATGCATGATATGGCTCCTCTTGGAAGTCTGTCCTCTACTAGGTTTAAGACTCCGAAAGAATCTCCAACACGCCTGGATCTCTCGACTGCTCGCGCACCGAACTTGCCAATATGACACAACTTCCTGGAGAAAAGCCAGCCGGCATACATTAAAAGGTTCCGATCTCAAGTAAGTCTCATCACGCAACTCTTTGCAAACTACCGCTCCTCATTCTCGACAAGTCCGATGGATCAATCAACAAACCAACCCCGGCTAAGAGATGTGAATGGGAGGCCGCCCCTTTCAAGCGTTTTATCAAGGCGTGGGCTGCCCAGTCAAAGATGACAAGCTAAAGTCCAAGAAATGCACGGCCAAACCCATTTGGAATTGGAGACTTGGCGACAAAGATGACTACGTTCAATGTTGAAGTGTGAGTGGAAGATGACTTCTCCACCGACTCACCCACCGAAGAAGATGGCCATACCCAGTAGCAAGATGTTATCTTAAAGCTCTGCCAAGCTCATCAACGCCATGATAAACCAGGGGGAGGGCATAACGGTTCACTCACGATGGCTCAAACCTTCACCGAACTTAAGATCTTGTGCTACGACTTTCAGCATCCCTACACACCTTAAAACGTTGTGCTATATTTTTCCAGCGTGTTTCCTTTTATAGTTTCATGTCGTATTTGTAAATTCCTCAGAAAATGATTGTAATACCTTGCATTCAGTAGTTAGGTTTCAATTTTTCAATTTTTCACCAGAACATTATTTTCATCGAGAACCTCTTTACTCCCAAAACACAAAGTCCGAGTCAGCCTAAATCAACCTAAAACAAGAAAGGAAACCTAAGCAAACATCTCATGGGAAGGAAGGAGCGACGTGCGGAAAATGATTGAGCATCTTGCCCACAAACAAAGCCGGGGAAGATGTGCATCACAGTCCGTGGACATTCCATTTATAGTATAACTTCTTTTATCACTAAGGATTACATGTGGCGCTCCTTGCGCCTGAGAAGGTTCGGTTGCAGTCTTGGCAAAGGATTGTAAAGGAAAACTTTATTCAAATAATCAAAAAAAAAAAAAAAAAAACCTTGAACTCATAGCCACCGAGTACAAGGAAAGATGTTCGAGCATGCAAGAATATACTTGAAAAACAAAATAAAAGAGGTTTTAATCATCAAGAGCCTGCCAACACTCACCGTTGGTTCTTCTCCATCACCTGTCGATGCACCTCCTCAGGATCTCCCTCAACTTCTCAGACGGCATCCAGCTGATGACGCCTCCATCCCAACATTTTCAGGAGCATCAGGCATAGCGACTTGCAGGGGGCCCGCGTAAAATTGCCTTTCGAATGCGCCGTGGTTAAATGCATCGTAATCAAGTGGTTATCACGCCGTCTGGATCGGGTAATCACACTTGTCTTCATTCAAAGGGTACGTTATGCTCGAGCTCTCTCCGCTTCAACCGCGCTGCAAATCTCTCCGCCTGCGCTTTACTAGCGTCTGCAACGTTTCCTCCGCGCCTCCACCGTTCCTCTCCATGTCAATTGTTTGAAAGTGCACAAACACACTGACAATGCGAAGATGTGAGATAGGCATCCCTGTATAGCCAATGACTTCGCAAGTGTGGAGATCGATCTTAGCCATTACTTCTTCGTGTGCATGACTCTGCTTGTCAACTTTAAAACTTTTGCTGGGAAGCAGCGGAGATCGATTGTCCACCGCTCATGGCAACTACAAAGGAGAGGAGGTCATACACGACAAAAAAATCAAGTCAATTGATGGCTTAATCGGAAAATCAGGCAATTACGAGATACCCGGATATAGAATAAATGACCACATTGAGATGATTCTTTATAATCTCACAGGCCGTAATCCCGGAAAAGGAAGAGAAGTCTCTATTTTACTTCACCTGAAGGCTACTAATTAGGATAACAATCAACGAGGCTTATCAAGTATACCGAGGGAAAGCCGTGTATAACTAAGGAAGTACACTGAAGGAGCGGCCGGCTCTACATGTACAAGAGGAACCAGCGATTAACCGGATCAAGTCCTACTTCCTTCGCATCCTTAATCAAGACCAATCACCCAGTGGAAACGCTGACAATGTGGAAACTATCCAGGTAAATATGTATTCACTCTAGCTTGGTCATCCCGTATATCACCATCTCATGCCTACACACAATGGTGTAACCATTATGTGCTAGGCGGGGGACTTAATGTATGATGGTGGATTTTCGTTAAGGTTAAATTTGTAGCCAACTGCAAACTCGCTGACATCTTGTAAAGATAAAGCCATTTATAAAGTGTTGGATACTCCTCCTTAATTCACCAATGGGGAGCATGTAGCAACAATCATTCTGTGAATACATGAAATTCCTCGGAGTTCAGAGCATGTAGCACAAAATCCCTCTCTTGAATTTCATATCACCTTTGTATTTCAAAGAGATCAGGCTATCGCGTGCATGATCGAATGTGCTGCTACCTTACAGAGCAAACACGAACCTCCAAGCACTATAATGAAAACCATGTACGTAACACTGGTGGACAGTGTTGATTCTCTGCAGGTTATACTAGCC
>JAJJWW010002824.1:0-40670 GCA_023531295.1 Papaver armeniacum
GAAAGTTTTATCGTCTCACGTATGTTAATTGTCCTGGAAAATGTGTTGTTACTTGTGGTTGTGTTCATATAAATGTATAAGAAATTCCATAAGAGAATAGATTACCGATAATTCAATTAAATTTGGGACTCGATGTAGCTTAAGTTTTTCTCAAGAACCAAAAACAAGAATGAAAATTGATCGCCAGGAAGAAGGTTGGTCAAATAATTCCAATCAGCTTGAGAAAAAGAGCAGGATGTGCAGACTCCTCAAGCCCAACAATCCAACTAAATTTTTGAATCATACGCACATCAAGTTTATATTACAAGTATGTAGTAAGAAACAAGGAATAAAAGAATGAAGATCTTTGAACAAGGGACCTCGCAATATCATGCTCTACATCAATCTGAAGTAGAGAACTTGAAACTTAAAAATAACTTTTTGACTTCTTGGAAGAAGTCAGTTTGGTTATATAATTCAGATCAACCTCTAGAAGCAAAAAGATCTGTACTTTTTGCAAGCAAAAATATTTTGCTTATGAGTTTTGTTCTGAGGATTCTCGCTTCGTATCCAAAATAATTGGGCGTTTGGATGCATCGAGAACTAACTTTTCTATTTCTAGAAATCAGCTTATGGATATTTTTCAAAATGACTTCTAGAATTTTTTTTGCTTTTAAACGAAATAAAATATTATTGCTTCTGAATTCTGGAATTAACTTATGGTATTCAAACATACCGTAACGACAATTGAGTTTGTATGACTTACAAAGCTTACTACATAGAATACTTCTATCATTGAAGCATAAAGCTCTAGGTACTTGCGTAGGATTCTTAAAAGACAAATGCCGATGTCCCGACGTGTAGCAAATGCTAGAACCTATCTCGATGCATACATAATATGTTTGAGACCAATTATAACAAGAATCGAGAGAACAACTAATATATATAGATTCAACGTAGATGAAGAAAGCACACTGATAGATTAATAAAAACTCTTATGATCCTTAACCTTCGTGTCTTTAAGGAAAACAAATCTCACGTGGAATCATAAATATGTAAACAGCATCATAAGAATAAAAGTATGTTCAATTAAATATATATTTAAAATTGTTTTGAATGATGTAAAGTAACCACAATATTTAAGATAAGCACAATTTTTTGGGGAAAAACCTAATGCAATCATTAAATAATTTTATTTTATCGAAAAAAGGGCATCGCTGTAGAAGAAATATTAACCGCAATTGGGGAAATCAATGCTCATTAAATTCAAACTCGACTGAAAGAAACTTCATATATCTCACTCTAAAAGCAGCTTGACATGCCATCGTTGGTTAAAAAAAGAGAGTATGACACAGTAGAAAACAACGATGACATGCCAACGTTGATCAAACTGGATGAACATGATGATGATATGGAAGAGATTATGGAGAAGGATCATGACATGCAACCGTTGGTTGAGATAGATGAAGAATGCAATGGAGTTTTCACTTATTAATAAAGATTACAGATAGCATGAGCATTTGTTTTTAGGCACACCGCTTTTGAAACATATTATTATTCTCTGGCAGTATATTATTTAATTTTTTTAAACCGTGACAAATTTAAACTAAATGGATGCGAATCTTATAATTAAAAGTGCTATCATGGCGTTCTTTCTTTGGGACCAATGTATAAGACCTATTAAGTTGTATCATGAAACTACGCTTAAGAAGCAGTTCAAACACCACCAACAAAGATGTAATGTTGGCAAGGTAATAAGCTAAACTCGGACTCAACATAGTATCGTTACATTAATCCGACTTCTAAATCTAGACATAAATAAAGGTATCTCTGCAGAGCTACTGCATGCACACTTCTAGCATTTCACATTTCTTTTTATTTTGTTTCAAAAATTGCATTTCGCAAATTTACATGTGATATATATATCTTCCAAAACTTCTGACGATAAAATCGTTGGATAGGACAATTTGCTAATAAGAAAAAGGTCGACAAAAACAAATGTAATTATGCTAATTTGCAAATATCCATAGGAAAATTTAATTATTTTAGATCCAAAATCTATGGAATCAATTTCTTTAATTATTTTAATATCGCTTTATAAAATTGATACATGAATTTAGGTTTATAAAACCAAATTTAAATTATCAAATCATTAGATACCTAAAGGGTATCAGAGTTTCATATCCCTTTAGAAGATCCAATTAATCAAAGACTGTTCAAAAAAAATCTAATGCATTTGATCACTGGCGCCAGGCGAAGCCTCTCCACTCTAAATTAGTTGATCCACTCACCTTGCATGCAAAGTACTGCTACATATCTAGTATATATAATTTTCAAACAAAAATTAAACTAAAATTAATTAAGTAGTTATTTAATATCATTGTCATATTTTTATTATTGATAAATGAAATAGTTTGAAAATAAAAATAATAATATTTAAAGACTAAAATACGATAAATAAAAATTGATTGTATATAATTTATGGGTAACTTTTTGTCATTTTTAAAATAAAATAGGACAAAAGATAAATTATATTTTATTGTGCTTAAAATAAGTAAATTTTTCTACTATTAGAGTGCATATATGTAGTATTAAATTTACTAATTAGTATTATTACTAAAAAGTACTATTTTTCTTAACCACTTTAAAAAAAAACAATAATTGCTTAATATTTATTGTTGATAAATTAAAGTATATTTCGGTGATACGGTATAACATAAAATGGAGTTTGAAAATAAAAAATAAATATTTTTAAGGAATAAAATATAACGAATTAATAAAAAATGGTGATATATAGATTCGAGGATAAATTTTTTTAGTTATAAAAAAAGATGGGATAAATTAGAAAATAAAGAAGCACAATTAGGGATATGGGAATAAATTGGGGGATATAAATTACTTCCCCCAACCCATGGTGTGTGCTAAGGGGTGACTTTTGGGGGCGAAAATACTAAAACCACTAGTACAAAAATGGGCTTAGGTGATTAAAAACATCATAGAAATACTCTATGTGACAGTTTTGAATTTTTTTTGCACTGTCACCAAAGCCTCTGTTACGAAAGGTCCTTTAAGAAACTGTTACAAATCACGACTCTAAGATAACAGTTTCTATGTAAACCTGTCATTGTTGACAGCTTATCGTGACACTTTCCAAAAGAAACTGTCATGAGAAACTCAATTTCATATACTAAGATAACTGTTTTTTCATAAACCTGTCATAATAGACAACTTACCATAACTTTTTCTTTGTAGAACTGTCATCGTAAGCCAAGTTTTTTGAATAAGATATGACTTATGGTGGCACTTTTTTTGAAAGAACTGTGATTATAAACATGTTTAGTATGAGTTTTGTGAACAATCTGTCACATGAGCTGGGATAAAGTAGCAGTTTCTTGATGAAACTGTCATCGTAAAGCCTAATATATGACAGTTCCTTCAAGTAACATATCTAATATACGATTGTTTCCTTTACCATTAGGTAGCTGGTCAACAATATTACGAGGAAATGAAGAAAAACAAATAGAGGAATATATATATATTTAAACAAAAATGTTTCTACAGACTCACTTAAACAAAGGGAATATAGTATATAAGAAATTAGCATCAACTATCAAATATTTACATCAATGAAAAAAAAAATATCAAACACGGCAAACTCACGACAAGACCCTACAGGGTGAACGTATCCTTCATAAGGAGCCACCCACACGGCATAGTCGATCCTATAACAACATTTCTTGAACAATACAGCAACCTGGAACTTGCAAATATGCAGGAGTAAGCCTGGTCAGCACACAACAAGAAGAATACATAGTAATTAACACACATGACAAATAAAGCAGGGTGTTGAGAATATTTGAACATAAATTTCAATTTATCAGTTCAAAATATCGATATTGACCGTAATTAAAAGAACTATCTAATTGCTTAATCTTTCTACAAAGAACCCAAGTTAACAATTCAAGAAAGAATAAAGATCATACTGGCAAGTAATAAAACATCTTCAGTTGTAACATGATCGAAGCAGCGGCAATTACCACTTACAAAAAATGTATAAATTATTAGTTTTCAGTCCATGCAGATGCTAAGACACACACCTGAGCATAATAATCTAGCTATTCACATGCTCCTCTTCTCTTCACGCACAAATTAGCTTTTGGTGCTTTAAACAACAAATCCAAGCTGAAATAGATTTTTGTACCCTGCGATTAAAGGATAATCAATTCGGTAGCCTTTAAATGGCAAACTCAAGCTTCCAAATCTCAAGGAAAGTTTGCACTAGTAACTAATTAATGAAGTTTATTCCATATATACAAGACGCAGGATAGCTTCACAAAGAGAAAGCAAAAAGTTCCTACCTGCATATCTCTCATAACTTCAAGCAACACGGTCAGTAAATAAAACTTGGACAAATATTCTCCCAATGATATCTCATTGTTGCCAAAATTTCAAAAATTAGCATCTATTGCACTAAGCTAAAGCCCGTTTGGTTGTTTAATCATCAATAACAGAGTGACACGATTGTATTTAGAGGAACCACAATCGCCCAATACAGGTGTATGATTTACTGACTGATGGGGATTGCAAAAGATTAGATCACGAAATTCTTTGCGCAAAAAGAAGTCAACAACGTGGTTTGCTTGTATTATCATAAGCAATAGACACATCTGCGAACGAATATAATCTAATTAAAACATGGTTATAAGAGAAACAATAAATTAGTAGCATACTAGCATCAAGGGAGTATGAAAAACAAGTAATTCTTGCTGCAGTCAAAACATGAAGGACGATATGTGAAAGATTTTCCAGATTACCTCATTGTTGGGGTCACAAGATAGCTAAAAGTTCCTTGCTTTGATGGGGAAAACCCATTTATGACCCATCATACCTGACACACCATTGCAACCTAGAAAACTCAGTCACCCAAATAAAATGTATCAGAAAGTTCCCAAAACCAATTTATTCCGACGAGTTCATAAAATTCTCATTAATGACAAGGGATATTCAAGCTTCTTATTGAGATGAAAACTGAAGGGGGCCTTCACCTCCACGTTTATTAAGTCTATAAGACGATTTTGAATATAATCATTAATGACAAGGGCTAGAAGGTTTTTCATTTTTAAGGGCAGCACAATTTAAATGGTATATAGTCTTTGCGCACACCAGGATAAACAAGTAAACACCAGTACCTACGTCATATATAACTTCCTTACAGACAAACTTGACACAATGATGTCCTTCGATCTCGAAATCCAATTAAGTTTTGCATAAGCTGCAAACCAACATCTAGCCTCCGTAAAAATTAATGAAATAAAAAGAATCTTCGGTATGTTTAAAAACAAAAACAAAAAAAAAGACTAAATGCAAAATTAAATCTAAATATACCGAAATCACCAGAAACTATAGACAATCCAACAAGAAGATTTATTTTGAATAGAAATTTACTTTGACAGAGAAATCACTGCATAGATAATCTGGAACACAAATTTATAAATAAGAAAAACTTGTTCCCTCATTCGCATTGGCTTTTAAATTTTTGTGTCACATTAGTGAACCTATCAAGTTAAGCGGAGTTCTTTGGAAAGACTTATTTGAAAACCAACTCCCTGAATCCTCAAGTAACTACGAACTCAATCACTTAAGAAAGTTACCCAGATATTCACTTTGCACATAGCAAACAAGTCATATGGTAAAACTAGGTTAAGTAAAAGGTTTGCAGCGGCAACAAATACTACCCTATAATATATATAAATCATAGGAGCAAATATATATCAAGACTACAAATATAAAATCGCTAATCACCCGAATCTTCTCTCCGTATTCCTCATAAAATCCAGCAGGTCTTCAAGAGGATTCTTTACCTTTGCTCAACCTCCGAGTAACTTCTATCTGGACGAATACAGAACGGGTGATCATGTCACAGAACCAAATTCATGACTGCAGACTGCTATAGAAGGAGAAAATACAATCCTAATTAGAGGACAAGATACGGAATTGACAATGAAAATTGACATTTATAATTTTTCAACTCATTATCACTACTGGTAACTGGTTAGACCATATGTATTCTCCGACCTAAAGAATAAAAAGAAGATTCGAGATTGGTGTACGATCGCATAAGTTCACCCACTTTTAGTTCTTTTTAAACCAGTTGGATACCAGGCAACCTAATTCCACTCTAAGGAAACCATTTGTTCAGTTTGTTCGCAGTAAGAATATTATGAATACAACGACACACTTACTCTCATCCATTCTACAGTATTATACGGAGGCTACAGCAATTAGGATGCGAAAACGAGTCAAACATCATTCATAAAGGGTATTGTGTACAAATTAATATACGCATATACATACATAAAATAAGCATCTTAAAACTTCTTTTAAGCCTTCACAAACTCCAATCCTAATCAAGTATTAACAAAAAACAATATTGTAACAAAAGAATTCCACAAAAATGAGACACCGTGTATATGCAGCAGTCTTACCCACATTTGAGATATCAGTAATCTATACCCTATGAATCAACAAAAAATGAATCTTATTATGGAAATGAAAATACTTTCACTCAATCTAAAACCCAGAACTTATCTTATCCAACTAGTAACAAACTCAGAACTAATTTATTCTCACTCAATTCAAGAGTGCAAAAGGAAGATTAATACAAGACCTTAGAAGAGAGTGCAAAAGGAAGATTAATACAAGACCTTAGAAGGATTAAAGGTTGCATAATTGACAAAAAGACCCATTACTATACCCTAACCTTGAAGAACTTGAAAACTTACAGCGGATCTAGTAAGTCCATCCAATGAAGGCAATACGCATCTACTACCAATTACTTGTCCTGACGCCATTAAAAAATCCTACAAAACAAATAAAATTCACAAATTTTTTTCATAGAGATAAAGATTTATTTGGTTAAAATTGAAAAATTGGAATCAAAAAATTTAGGGAAAGAAATCATGGTAAAAACAAACAACAAAATTAGGTTTTCAATACGAACGAACAAAGGGGATGATTACCTTAGTGTAACCCTGTTTATAAGTTTGATAATCTTATCATCCCCTTTTTAGGTTATAAACCGTGAATCTAATTTCGAAAACAATAGAGCTGGTGAAGAAGAAAACTTAGGTAAATAAAAAGTTCCAGATTGAGAAGATTAATAGAGGAGGGATCGAATTAAAAGATAAAATCCTATATCGAAGTGAAGGATGGGATCCCAGATTTTTGTTAAGAGAAAAAACCACGGGAAAAGAGCGATAAGGTCTGTTTGTAGAGAGAGAGGGGGATGGTAATGAGCAATTAAGTTTTAGTTCTTTCCTACGGAGTTTTCAAACAAAAATTAGAGGTGAAGGGTGTCGAGACTCGAGAAAGGCCCACCAACTAAACACACCCACCACTAGTAGTAGTTATAATTGAAAGGACGAAAACTAACACAATCGTGTATCTGTCAATGCTTTATAGTTACGACTAATAACATGGAAGCGGCAGCATTCAAAAGAACTGTTATCTATCTGTGTAGCCTTTGATATCAGTTTTTATATGAAACAGTTACGTTAGCTTAAAAATTGCGACAATTTTAGAACTGTTATTATATATCAATGTACAATAACATTTTTCTCCAACAACTGTCATTGTATGACTATTTAGTGACAGTTAAAAAAACTGTCACGATGTCTCACAATTATTAGTGTGAGTTTTGGTAAGAAACTGTTACATATGTATCCAAGCTTACACTTTTGTAACAGTTCATTGGTGAACTGTCATGGTTTTGTTAATTGAACTGTCACCAAAACCCATATTTGTACTAGTGAACACCCTTCCCTCAAAATAAAAAATCAAAAAACAAAATCATATTTCCCATTTCCATCTCCACTTCTTATTGATCTTTTAGGGTTAAAACTTTGAAACCCAAATGTTCCCCATTCTCTTTCAAATTCTAAATTTTCCCATTTCCTTTGAAATTCTCTTCTCCTTCTCTGTAAGGAAGTGATGAAGAACATGTCGAAAATGATGAAGACCCAGCTGGATGTGATGAAGACCATGCGGAAGTAATGAAGAACATGTCGGAAATGATGAAGGTCACCCGGAAGTGATGAAAACCATGCGGAATTGATGTAATTCAATCTTTGAAACTAAATTCCGACATGATCGATATAAATCTATTAATGCTTAGGTAGTCAAGTGAAAAAAAAAAACAATTTTTTGAATACTTTTCATCATGTGCCGGCATAGAAATTTAGGATGAAGACCGCACCGGAAGTGAGTTCCGGCATGGTTATTTAGGATGAAGACCATGCCGGAAGTGATGAAGAATAAAAATGACAATATATAAATTTAGTTCATTTTTGCATCATTAGAAAAACCAACCATTTGATATGATTGATAACCTAGGGTCAATGCCCAAAAGTGCACCCTGTCATTATATTGGGTACACAATGTCAAGCAATGGGTACACATTCAAACATTTTTGGTAATTTACAACATTTTTGGGAATAACTAATTAAAACTAGACACCTTTGGAAATTTCCTCGATAACCTCCCCGCCAATAACTTATATCAAGCTATAATAAAAATAGGCAAAAAATAATGCCCAACAATTAAGTCTTCGAGAGCTTCAAAAATAATTATTAGTAAACTTCTTTTATCATCACTACACCAAATCCAGGTTGTTGTCACAGGGTAAATCTTTTACTGATTAAATTTGTAACACATACACGTCGTTGCAGAAATGCTGTGATATTAACTGTTGTAATTTTTTGCAACAGTTGTTTCTGTGACAATTATTAATTAAAGTTTAACCGTTACACAATCAAACAGCAACAATTGACCTAATTTTATGGTGGCGACATGTGTCTAAGTTGTCACAATCATTCCAACAGTTTTAGGTGTGAGTGAATTTTTGCAACGATTCGATGAGGACACGTGACTCTTTTTTTTGAGTTGAGAATACATATAAGTGTTACATATTGCGTATAACAAATGTTTGTATGACACGTGTCATCCTCTTACATTAACACTGAGATGATGACATGTGTTCTTTTTAACTAACACTTTTTTGTTACGATTATTCATTACAATTACGTAAATTACAATTAAAAAAAATGGATAGTCCAGGTCCATTATCACGGACGTGGACTTCTAGTTTACAGGCCTGAAACATAGGCCTCCAATACAATGTAGCCTGCAATACAATGAAGCCTGCAATTTCTCATCTAGAGATTCCTGCCGGTGGGAAAAGTACCCAACCATGCGGGAATTGCAAACAATTCAGGAAAGAACTCGTCGGAAATCCCATATAGCCTGATTAACAAAGATTACCCGGATCTGGGTTATACATGAATTCAATTCATTGATAATAGAAGAGGTTTTTGACGAGTCATGATCTTAGCTCCTCAACGAATGGTAATAGCGTACACCCTGTCACGGAGATCTTGCGGGAATAGTTTCAATGATTTAGCTTCCAAGTTAGAATTGAACTGGTTAAATATTCAGATCGCAGAGGTGTACCAAGAGAGGTAAGCTTAAACTTCATAAGCAATGAAATATGTGAAGGCGAAAGGAATGAATGCATTATGATTTACAAGTAATGGGTTGTACAAATGGGTTACCTCTCTAGAACCAAGAAACAAAAATGCATAGTCGGCTCAAGTCCCAACAATACCGAAAAATACTGCAAGGACAACGGATGTTGCCCCTATAAAACAACACAAAACATGATCAGACCTAGACTTCCCATAACAAAGGTTGTATTTTAGAATGACAAGAACTAAAAAATAGTGAATAAAAACTTTACATTGTATATCACGATTGAACACAAACTAAAAAAAACGTTATGATTTCGAACTCTTCAAACGCAAAACAAAGTTAAAAGTCTGTCAATAGAATTCAAGATGTGAAAAATACTACTTAATAAAAAACGAGAATATCAATCTCAAAACACTTGAAGTACTCGATACAACAAAAGAAGGTTTTAGAAGAAAAAACTTCCCATAGAGCCCATGAGTTTTGCTAAAGACCACGTCGGAACCTTCGCACAACTCTAGCGAGTAAAGAGCTAAACCATAACTCATCTTTAGGGACTGTATGGTACTTTATGCGTACAATTATAAATGGACGTTTGCAAAGTCAAAAGTCCATATCATTTCATGAGTCAACACAAGAACACATCGTATGTTCTCCGGGACACATAAAGCAGATTGTTACCAACGAAGTTATTTACCTTGAATCGATCAACATCGGACAAGGGTCGAGTAAGTGCATCTCTATTCGGGAATGGGTAACAAATTCTATGACAAGTAATGGGTCAATGAAATCCGTGGAAGACATACCTACAAAAAACAAACAACACAATGAATACTTAGCACTTAACACGAGAACTATGCGGTAGCTATTTGCTCGGATAAGATGACCAAGTAATTGCTTGTGCATGCGGGACATAGATAACTAAGAAGTCGTTATTGAATGACCACATCATAGATTGTGAGAATAAATAGATTTTAGCAATAAGCAACAGTCAAAATTACAACGCAGCAATTTTTAATGAAAGACGCATTTGAGTCGGGTGAATACTACGAGTAAAAACCTCTCCAACTTTCCAAACCTTCACCAAGTGACTGTCTTCTCCTCAAGTTGGGGAATACAATGAACGACCAACAACATCATACCTATCATAACCAACGAGGAAATCGATATAAATCTTAGAATTATGATATACAAAACATAAAGCCCGAATGTGATAATATAAGACATATACCTTGAAGTTGGAAGCTCACAAGAGAACAATGTCGAGAATCTGAAGCGATTCCTGAGGTGCATTTGCCTGTTTTCCCTACAAAAACATTCCCAAGTGGTGGATATCTGCTCGAGCAGCATATTTGATAGCAACTTAGAACATATTTGAGTGCAAGTGGATCTGCTAGGAGCGCGTGTGGCATGTGCCAATAGCATGTGCGGAATGCCTTTGTTGTGGGTTGCGCCTCGAACGCAAGTGGCAATGCCAGAGCTGCTAGTGGCGTGTATGGCATGTGCCAATGGCATGTGTGGAATGCCTTGGAGGTAGGTTGTACGTTGAGTGTAAGTGGAAATGTATAGAGCTGCTAGCGGCATGTGTGGCATGTGCCAATAGCATGTGCGGAATGCCTTGGCGGTAGGTTGCACGGTTTGCAAGTTAGGCTACCAGCGGGGGTTTTGGCATGTGCCAATGGCGCGTACGGCCAAGTTGGCCTAGGTTGCCTGACTTGCAAGTTGGGCTACAAGAGTACGTGTTTGGCATGTGCCAATGGCATGCGTGGCAAATTTGGATCATGCCCTGGTAAGAAAAGCTACCGGCGAGCGTGTTGGCATGTGCCAATGGCATGCTTGGCCCGTTAGGACCACGGCTTTGGTAAGAAAAGCTACCAGCGAGCGTGTTGGCATGTGCCAATGGCACGCTCGGCCATTTGGGACATGCCCTGGTGAGAAAATATACCAGCGAGCGTGTTGGCATGTGCCAATGGCGTTCTCGGCAATTAGGGCCACGACCTGGTAAGAAAAGCTACCCGGCGGCGTGTTGGAATGTGCCAATGGCATGCTCGGCCATTAGGGCCACGCCCTGGTGAGAAAAGCTACCGGCGAGCGTGTTGGCATGTGCCAATGGCATGCTCTGCCATTACGGCCACGCCTGGTGAGAAAAGCTACCAGCGAGCGTGTTGGCATGTCCCAATGGCATGCTCGGCCATTAGGGCCACGCCCCTGGTGAGAAAAGCTACCAGCGAAAGTGTGTTGGCATGTGCCAATGGCATGCTCGGCCATTAGGGCCACGCCTTGGTGAGAAAATCTACCGGCGAGCGTGTTGGCATGTGCCAATGGCATGCTTGGCCAATTTGACCTAGGTTGCACGGTTTGCAAGCCTAGGTGCGGGGCGCTAGTTTGGCATGGCGCGGCTAGGGCAAGGTAAGGGTGTTTAGCTTGGCGTGGCGTGACCGGCGTAGCTAGGGCCAAGGCAAAGTGTGTTTGGTATGGCGCGGCTAGCTTGGGATAGGTGTGGCTGGCATGATTTGCCATTGGCACGGAGGTGCGGCTAGCACGGTTGGCATGCTTTGGCGCGTTTGGTGTGGTGGCATGATTTTCCATTGGCACGAGGTGCGGCTAGCTTGGGCTAGGTGTGGTGGCATGATTTGCCATTGGCACATGAGGTGCGGCTACCATGGTTGGCAAGCTTTTGGCGCGTTTGGTGTGGGTGGCATGATTTTCCATTGGCACGAGGGGCGGCTAGCATGGTTGGCATGCTTTGGCGCGTTTGGTGTGGCTGGCATGATTTGCCATTGGCACGGAGGTGCGGCTAGCTTGGGCAAGGTGTGGCTGGCATGATTTTCCATTGGTACATGAGGTGCGGCTACCATGGTTGGCATGTCTTGGCGCGTTTGGTGTGGCCGGCATGATTTGCCATTGGCACGAGGGGCGGCTAGCACAGGCTAGGTGTGGCTGGCATGATTTTCCATTGGCACGGAGGTGCGGCTAGCATGGTTGGCATGCTTTGGCGCGTTTGGTGTGGATGGCATGATTTGCCATTGGCAGGTGCGGCTAGCTTGGGCTAGGCGTGGATGGCATGATTTTCCATTGGCACGGAGGTGCGGCTAGCATGGTTGGCATGCTTTGGCTCGTTTAGTGTGACTAGCATAGCTAGGGCCAAGGCGAGTGCATTTGGCATGGCGCGGCTAGCTTGGTCTAGGTGTGGCTGGCATGATTTGCCATTGGCACGGAGGGGAATTAGGGTTTTGTTCGTTGTAACCCTAATTTGAAAAAATACACCCTATTAATTACTGACTACATGCATTAAACGTTCTAATAAATGTGTCACCGATGACATTAGGTTATTTGGGGCTTTACGATTTTACCCTTTGTTTAAAATCCACCATCAACATTAAGTCCACGCAGCTAGGAACAGGAGCTTTGTTGCGAAGTAAGCATAAGATGGTGACAAACTATCAACAACAAATCGTAAAGAGAATTGAGGAGGCTTGTCTGACCTTTTTATAAATAGGATTTGGAATCCTTGCCTCTGGCAGTTTTGCAAAAATCGGGAGGCTGGCACAATTGGGAAGTCAGCGTCGTGAGAGACAGGAAGCTGGGCGGCATTGAGGATTTAACGCGAGTTGGGAAGTGGAGCGTGCTAGGCTGGCGGGACCGGCGCAAAGTGGGAAGGCGATCCCGCTTAGCCGCGGGACTGGTGCAAGGTGGGGAAGGCGAGCGTGCTAGGCCGGGCGTGACTTGGGCGACGTTGGGAAGTTGGGCGCAATTGGTGGGACCGGTGCAACTTGGGCGACGTTGGGAAGTTGGGCGCAATTGGTGGGGCCGGTGCTACTTGGGCAACGTTGGGAAGTTCGGCGCCCTTGTGGGCCCGTTCCTTATATGCACGATTTTTGGTATAGGGAAATCCTTCCCTATTTCAGAATCTCCACGCCCATATATATAAAATCCCTTTCTCTCATCTTTGTTGTTTCATCTTTTCATACTAGCGGCAGAGTTATAAAGAAAAACCGGTTTCCAGGTATGTCTTCCAGTACTTCTCTTGTTTCCCTTTTCATGTAGGTGCAAACCCTAAAAGTGGGCGTTTTTATAATCCTTGCAACGATATTGCGCCTATGATTTCTTGGCGTGCTTCTTGTAGAAAAATTGTATATATGCACCCAAGGGAAATATTGTATATATGATTCGAACCCGTAGAAAAACGCTCCATATATAATTTTGAACCCGAAGAAGGATACCATAGACGCATTCGAGCAGTAGAAAATACTTGCGTATATAGTCTTGAACCCGAAGAAGGATACTCGGACGCACTTGAGCCCGTATAAAATACTGCGTATATAATTTTGAACCTTGAAGAATCTTTTGCGTGTGCATTTTCGAACCCGTAGAGAATCTTTGTATATGTGCTTCATATGACTCGAACCCATAGGAAATATTGCATATATGAATTTCGGACCTGAAGAAAATACTGCGCGTGCAGTTTTGATCCCTTTGTACCCGAAAAAGGATACCATAGACGCATTCGAGCCCGTAGAAAATACTGCGTATATAATTTTGAACCCTGAAGAAAATACTGCGCGGGCAGTTTTGAACCCGTAGAGAATACACCTTTTTTTTTTTTTTTTTTAGGTTTTCATTTTGTTGGGTGCTGTTATGTTTCAGGGAGATAATTTTGTCTTTCTCCGTGTGCAAATATCTTGTTACTAAGTTGTTGTGAAGAAATCCGACAAGATGTTACCTGAATAAAATTTCGCCTCATCGAAGGATGTTCATAGTTCCAAACCAAACAAGGATGATGAATTCTTTGCTAGACCCCTCGCCCCTGCTCGGAAGAATAACCCAGGTTTCGTGCCAATTTTGTTAACCGGTGGTGAAGATGAAAAGAAGAAACGTTCGATTCGCTCTGAAGAGAACACCATACGGTTCCGTCTTCATAAAGGGGTATATTCTTCTTCCAACATTGATTTCCAGGATGTGTCACAGCCCATTGCGTTCTTTTGATAGATGGGTTGAGTTCATGGTGAGTAGGGAGCACATAAATACCAACTTGACTCGAGCGTAGATTATTGATCTTTGTCGAGCTTGGTAAATCTCCGGATTAGGAAGGATATCCCGGGCTTGGTTCCTTTCATCTCAGGATGGTGTTCGGACACCCATACGATCATATGTAGATGGGGTGAAATAACTTTCTCCTTGGAGAGTGTGGATCTCTTGCTGAATCTCCGTAACCGGGAATCTTAATATCCGATTGTCTGAAGGTGAGGAGAAGATGCGGGACGACCTTGCCGCTAAGTTGGGAGATTACGCTCGAAAAGACTCGGCTGCGAAGTCGAAGGATTCTGTGGGAAAGAGGATGAAAGGTGCTTTTACAGCTAGTGGATATCTCAATGGTTTCCGGACGAGCCGGAACCTAAACGAGAAAAAGCGGTGAGCTTCATGTTGCGGCATTTTTGGCTCTGCAGTTTTGTCTAGAGACATTTTTGATGACGGTTACGGCAAGAAGGAAATAAGACCCGAGTTGCTAGTGATTGTTGTGAAGTTAGAAAAGGTGAAGTTCTTCCCATTGGCAAGCTATTCCTTGGTTCCACGTGTGCATATGGATCACCTAGTTGCGAACATGCGAGTTTCGAATGGTTTCATGAAAGTGGATTCATATTTGTACGTTGCTTTTCGCAAGCCTGGCTATGGGAGCACTTTGAGAAGTATGCTCCAAAACCGTTGCCTTCGATTCCCGCGAGTTGGGGCGGCTCCCGAATTATTCGATGGGTGAACAGGCGTCTAAGAGTTGGCATGAGCTTGGTTAGTCTTCTCGATAAGTCGCATGAAATCAGTTTTCACCCATGGGAGCCGGTCCATAGGTCGGTGACTCAAATTGACACCTTTGCTTCTGCTCCGATCATGTTTTTATCTTCTGACGGCAATTTGAGTGTTGGTGAAAACTTGTTTATTCAAAGATGCATGTCCGGCTATATGCCGTCTTTCTTCATGGGGTCTTTCCGAATAGCTGCTAACAATATTGATCGTGCTGCTCATCACATGGGTTTTGATCAAGGGGTGCCTCTTGCTTACCAGTTTGGTGGTTCCTAAGGATTCATTTCATGCCTCCCTCAATGCCGGTGCCCTTGAGTCGGTATCCGCCTTCCCTTCTTTCAAACGGAAGAGTAACTTCGACGACTTTTGGCTATAATGAGTTAGAATACGATGAGTTCACTATGATCCAAGATTTTGTAAATAACGTGGTGGAGAATGTTCGTTGTAAACCTTCCCCATCAGTTTTGAAGAATTATCCAATGTTGAGAGATCCCAAGCGAAAGTTGCCTGGCAACTCGAAAAGTCCCCAGGCCAGAGAACAGAGAACGAAGAATCGTGCTGGCGGGTTCCGGGCGGTTTCAAAAGATCCTCACCGGTGACATTAGGTTATTTAGGGTTTTACGATTTTATCCTTTGTTTAAAATCCACCATCAACAGCAGTCAAATCTATGATGGGATGATTAGGATCCTCAACATCGAAGAGGGGAGGAGGAGATGGTGGAGGATTTAGTGGTTCCACATCACCCTTGTAATCTTCTATAAAATGGTGTTTGAAAAAATTGTCTTTTGGAACCCTTTCACTGAAGATTTCAGCCTCATTTAACAATTCCGGAGTCTCATATCCCACACCGTAGTGATTTATGAAGAGTATAATTGCCATTTGTCTAATATGCTGTCTAACTCTCTCTCTGTTTTTTTTTTTCTTTTGAAGCACTCTGTTTTTTCCATTTGTTTTTGTTAGAGTTGGGGAGAAGATGAACAAATTAAATTATTAAATTAGGGAGAGATAAAATGGAGTGTTAGATGGAGTGTAATTGCCACTTGTCTAATATGCATGTTGTGTGCCTCAAAAATCTAATATAATCGCACCATCGGTTCCGACAAAATCAAATCAAAATGCCCCAGACCTACCTCGCACCGCTAATCTAGTATTGAATGGTCTTGTCTCTGTCGGATACCCATGATGAACGGTTATGATCTTTCAAAAGATGGATGATCCACGAGATGAAGGGCGGTAAACCTCTCTCTCGGTGCACGGTGGGTACCAGGATCATTATTCCACAAAATAGTTATCAAGTCAAACAAAGAAGCTTATATCTAAAATAGAAAATTAATGTTTGGATTTTATTTTTCTAAAAGTCGATTCAAATTTTAGTTTGACAATATTTTATCCGATTCATGACTTCTCTTGACCAAGGAAAAAAAGAGGATTATATCGAAAAAAAAAAGATTAATGTTTGGAAGGCTTGGCTAATAATACTGGTTTTAGGTTTAAATTCTTTTTAACGGCGTTATGTTGAATCTTTCATAAATCGTTAGTATGACACTATTTGATCCGATCCTTGACTTTTATTGACCAAGTCAAACAAAGAAGCTTATATCGAAAATTCCAGAGCTAATGAGACTCGTAAGAAAAAAAATTGAAGGCTTATTGATTGAGAGCCGATCATGAGAGCTCAAAAAATTTAATGGCTAAAGAAAAAAATGATTGAATGAGGGAGTCGATCCTTAGAGTTGATGAGAGAGCTCTTGGGTACGACTGAGTTTGAGTGGACTCTCTAACTTGGTACCAACTTAATACGATAACAATCACCATTTATCAAAATATAAGACTATGTTATCTGGTTAGGATTTAGTTTGGTTCAATCTTTGTCATGTTGAAC
Organism: Papaver armeniacum; assembly: GCA_023531295.1. NCBI lineage: Eukaryota > Viridiplantae > Streptophyta > Magnoliopsida > Ranunculales > Papaveraceae > Papaver > Papaver armeniacum. The sequence continues at coordinate 17,181 of JAJJWW010002824.1, forward strand.
TTTTCCTGGGGAACACAAAAAGTCTACGTACATGCTAAACATTTATCCGGAAGGTAAGAAAATTATTTGTAGGAGCAGAATATCGCGACATCGATACTTCGCGAGATTAATAAACGACCACATTGCGAAGGCGTCGCAGGGAAATAATATAAATGACGCAATAGGTGATGACAGCCAGAACATGAGAAAAGTGTGAAGACTTGGCGAGACTTAGGAGTGTCGCAAGGATGAATGTTTATAACACTCGCGACACTTCGCGAGTTATTCCCGAAAATAAAGGACAGCTTAGCTGTCATCCACTGTGTATTACCTTATATAAAGGGTTGAGTAAATCTGTTGTAAGGAGAGTTCTTTTTGGATGGTTAAGCAAGTCATTAGGGGAGAGAAAGTTAAGAGTGATTGTAATTTCTTTAGCTCTGTTCTATCTTTCTTTGTAAACATTTCAAGAAAATAATCAATAAAATCTATTGTTACTCATCTTCAAATGGATTAATTGAGTGAATTATAGTAAGGGGTGTAGTGTGGGATTTCCTGCAACTACATATGAGCTAGAAACAGGGACTGATAATAAAAGATTGCAGCTAAAATTATCTGAATGAGAAAAATGAAAGGGAAAGATGTTAAATCAGATGAAATAGAGAAGTTAAAAAGCAAGGAATACAATGAAAATATGGAGTACTCTACAATTACAAAAGCAAGGATTAATGAATTTCATGAAAATATTAGAGGAAGAATACATAAACGAGATTTTGAAGGAAAGAAGATTATAGATGAGGAGAAGACATCGTCTTTGAAAGAGTGGGAAAAGCAGAAAATAACATTCACAGCAGCGGAGGTACCTAAAGAGTGTTTGAGCCATACATCCCCATTGGTGATCACAATAAATGCATGCAAAAATGGAGGAGAACCGGCAGAAACAGCGGAAGAATGGGCTATAAATAGAACTTTGGTGGATACAGGGAGTTTAGTGAGCATCATGTTTTACCATACTTACAAAAAATTAGGATACAAAGATGAAGAAATGATTTCCCCAGCGTATTATATTCATGGCTTTGGTAAATCTATAACGAAACCTAAAGAAGAAGTAAAATTACGGATTCTCGCTTGGAGAAATTGAAACACAGGTGACATTGAGTGTAGTGGATATGGAATCTCCATACAACATGTTGTTAGGAAGGCCATGGGTACATGCAATCAAGGCTGTAGCGTCAACATTTCATCAGTGTATCAAGTTTCCCATGCCAACTGGAATTGGTGAAATCAGAGGAGATATTGATAAAGGGGGAATATATCATCAAGACGAAGTAAAGTATTATGAAGAGCAGTGAAGAAGCGAAGAGATCGTAAGAAAATGGTAAAAGCGGCTACAAAAGAAGAAGAATTTAAAATTTACATGATAAGAGCAAAACAAGGAAAAGGAATACCCAGCGAAATCTCGCGAGAATAAGGAAATGAAAGGACCAACCCCTATGGGAGAACCGAAGGCTAGCTATATCGCACGGAGAACAAACAAAAGAAGTGAATGTTGGAACCGAGGAAGAACCCAAGATGTTAAAAATTGGGACTAAAATGGAAGAAGATGAAGAAAGAAGAACTATTGATTTGCTGCGAGATTATAAAGATATTTTCACGTGGGATATGGATGAAATGCCTGGTATAGATCCATATGTGGCTTGTCATAAATTGGAAATTGACAAAAATATAAGACCATTCAAACAAAGAATTAGGAAGATCGCAACAGCATATCATCCTCAAATAGAAGAAGAGTTGCAGAAAATGCTAGATGCAGGAATCATTAGACAAGCAAAATATCCCGAATGGATAGCAAATATGGTTATAGTCCCAAAGAAGAAAAAAAGGGATAAGAATTTGTATAGATTTTACCGATCTAAACAAAGCTTGTCCTAAAGATAGTTTCCCGTTACCAGATATTCCGCAATTGGTTGAAGCTGCAGCAGGAAATGAAAGGATATCATCTCTTGATGGATATAAAGGTTACAATCAAATTCCTCTCACCGAAGAAGATCAAGAACATCTTTGCTTTCTTCGCTCCAAGAGGATTATCTTTTGCATTATACAAAAATGCCGTTTGATTTGCGAAATGGAGCAACATACCAAAGAATGGTGGAGAAGGTGTTTTGAGATGGATACACAAAACATTAGAGGTGTATGTAGATGATATTTTAATAAAAAGTAAGAAAGCAAAAGACCACATACGGGATTTGAAAGAAATTTTTGAACAAATGAGACATTTCAACATTAAAGTAAATCAGAAAAATGCACCTTTGGAGTTGCATCGGGAATTTTTTAGGTTACATTGTATCAAAAGAGGTAATTCAAGTCGACCCGAGAGAAAGTACAAGCGGTTCGCGATATGCCAACACTGCGACAGTAAAAGATGTTCGAGAAGTTAAATGGGTTACTAGCTTCGCTAGGAAGGTTTATTTCGCGATCATCTGATAAATGCAAGCACTTTTTAACATTCTCAGAAAGGGATCAAAGTTCAGATGGACAGACGAGTGTGAGAAAGCCTTCCAAGGAATAAAGGAACATTTATCGGATATATCAATTTTACAAAAAGCAGAACCAGGAGAAGAATTATTGATCTATCTTATGACTTCGCATGCATTAAGTGCGGTATTGCTGCGAGTGGACCTTGAGGGGTAGAAAAACCAATCTACTACATCAGCAAAACTTTCAATGCCGCAGAAAGGAATTACTCAAAAATTGAAAAACTAATCTTGGCATTAGTTTATGCAACATTTAAACTTCGCATATACTTTCAAGCGCACATTGTTAAGGTGGTGACGAAAGTACCAATCGAATCGATAATGAAAAATTCAAAAAGATCGAGGGGGAGAGTTGAAAGATGGAATGCCCAAATAAGTCATTGCAAACTCAAATACGAAATATTGTCTTCACCAAAATCACAAGTGGTCGCAGACTTTTTAGCAGAATTTCCTTTGGAAGAGGATGAACCGAGTGAGAAGAAGTAATGGACGTAGAAGAAGAACATGGAGATCCAAAAGACTTGTTAAGCGAGCCGAATAGATGGGAAATATTAGTAGATGGGTCATCTAATGGAGAAGGTAACGGGATTGGAATTGTTGTGATATCGCCAGAAGGCAATAAAATGGCTTTTTCCTTCAGATTAGAGTTTGCGTCAACCAATAATGAAACAGAATATGAGGCTATAATACATGCTTTGCGATTCGCAATAGAAATGAAATTGGAAAATGTGAGGATTACCAGTGATTCGCAATTGGCTATTCACCAAATAAAAAAAGGAATATACTACAAATGAATTATCTTTGCAAAAGTATAAGAAACTTGTTGACGAGCTGTCGGTGCAGATACCGAAAAAAAATGGAGACATATATCAAGGACAAACAATAGACTCGTAGATGCTTTTGCCTTTATATCAAGTATGATGACATATCCGACTGCGAGAAATATAAAGATACAAACACTTTTAACACCGTCAATTAATAAAGAAGAAGAACAGGAAACAGATGTAATGTTAATAGAAGATGGAACACAAACACTTTGCGAAGAGGATTGGAGAGCAGAACTTCATGCATACTTGATGAAAGGGGAAACACCAAGAAATAGATTAGAGGCACACAAATTAAAAAGCCGTGCAACAAATTATGAATTAAGAGATGGAGAACTATACCGACGATCTTTTAATGGACCTTCGTTCAGATGTGTAACAAGGAAGGAAGGAGAAACCATATTGAAGATGTTGCATAGCGGGGATGCTGGTAATCATAGTGGTGGAAGATCTTTAGCACATAAAGCAAAGATGCATGGCTATTACTGGCCGTATATGCATGAGGAAGCGAAACAAATATCAAGGCATTGCGAAGATTGCCAAAGACATGGGAAGAAGATACATGCACCGGGAGCGCCATTAAATTCTTCAACAAGTGTGTGGCCTTTTGGAAAATGGGGCTTAGATATTGTGGGACCATTCTTACCAGGAACGGGACAGAGAAGATATCTAATTGTCGCTACTGATTATTTCACAAAATGGGCAGAGGTGAAAGCGGTACAACACATTCGCGATAAGGATGTTTTTACTTTCATATTTGAGAACATTATATGCAGATTTGGGATTCAGCACGGTTGGTATCGACAATGGGAAGCAGTTTGAAGGACAAAACATAGAATTGCTTTCGCTTAATGCATTTCAGATACGATGTGGAAAATCAACTCCTTTATACCTGCAGGCCAATGGCCAGGCAGAAGCAACAAATAAAATAATCGTAGACATATTGAAGAAGAAGTTAGAAGGATACAATAAAGGATGGTACGAACAAGTACCCAATGCGGTATGGGCTTATAATACAACTAGAAGAGAAGCTACGAGGCATGTCCCCTTTTTGTTTAACATATGGAGTTGAAGTTTAGCCTCCCGACATAAGTTATGATTCCAACTACAAAGAAAGAAGCTTGGGAGAAAAATCTCGGTCACGGGTAACATTTTAATCAAATTAGATGAATTAGAAGAAAAAGAGAGAGAGCACTACAACATATGAGAATTATCGGCAAGATTGGCCGGAGAATATAACAAACGTGTCAAGATACGTGAATTTCAGCCGGGAGATGCAGTGCTGCGAGAGACACCAATATATCAGCGTGAAAGTGGTGGCAAATTTGCAAGAAAATAGGATGGACCTTATATCATTAAGGAAATAGTTGGTACGGGGCATATAGATTAATGGATCTGAGGGGAGAGATGTAGGACAAAGATTGGATAGACCATGGAATAGGTTGTATCTCAAGAAGTATTATCCATAAAAGATGGATGAAATGAAATGAATTTGGATGAAATGTTTTTGCGAGAATGATTGCGAGGTTGAATAAAACAAAGAAAGATTATGCGAATGTCTCGCAAGCAATACATTCTGAGAAAATGAATGATTGAATGAATTAACAAAAATGAATGAGTGAGTGAATGGGACGAACCTTTATGGCGTACACCCTAGTTCGCGAATGATATTTCTCAAGAGGCAAATGTAAGAGCTAAAGTGCGTCATATAAGGGGGGATCTCTTGACATGGCTCATGGGAAAGGTTACACCGCTCCTGGAACTCCGAGTCATGGAGATTTGGGGCCTATAAAAGCCTATCCGGGAGAGATACCTTGGATTTCCAACTATATATATGGTTATACCCTGGTTGGACGCCCGAGGGTCTCTTTCAAGGAGTCAGTGTATGCTCAAGGCGCCGGGGTACACGGTTGAGCCAAGAGTGCCTTCTTGCCTCTTTTTTCTTGGATATTGCTTGAAGAGCGATCTTTAAGAAAAAATCTGTTGTTGTAGTAGCCTTTAATTTTTGTTGATGAAGGAACGAGCAAAAGAATATTGGACTTGAAAAGTACGTACTTGCCTCTATTCTTTTGCGAAGTTAGAAGCTTTGAGAAGTAATTTAGAAGTATCATCCCAGAAGTATACGAAGTATGAAGTATTCTTGAAGAAATATAAGAAGTACTTAATCCTCTAAATGTAAGAAGTATTGCAAATCCATCATGCAAAACTTTCGTTCCATGTTCTTTGCCTCATGCTATGAGCTCATATTCTCGCAGATTCACTCTATAATTTCGCAAGTTGCTCATACTTTCCTCATGAATTATGCTGATATCATCTGCTACATCATTCTTTTAGTGCTCTGCGAAGTCTTATTATGTCATGAGAATTAATATTTTGAAATGTCGCAACCATTTTTTTCTATCCATTCTTTTGACAAGATTAGTGAATTAAGGGATTATTTGTTTACACGTATCTAAAATTTCACTTTTTACCGGCACATTTAATGTTATCAGGTTACTCTTTCCCATCTATTTAAAGGAGAGTACCCTATGAGAAATTTTCCTTTTCTTTTACTTCATCTTCTTTATTGTCTGCAATTTTCTCTGCAATTTTTCTCTGCCGTTTCCCTTTATCGTCTTCTTCATCGTCTTTCTGCTCTTTTTCTTCTCCCTACTGTTTATATGGCATCAAGGTTTGTGAATTTTGCAAAATTTAATCATTTTGTGATTGATCTTTCTTAAAAAAGTAGTTTTGTTACGATCGGGTCTTTTTGATGACTTTCCTGCCATTTTTATTTTAGCAAGGACAAGTCTAGCATCAAATTCACCGTTACAAACCCTAATATTCCCAAGGGCTCGCAGCCGAAATCCTTTGCTTCTAAAAGGCAGCCTGCGAGTAGCAAGGTATTTAAGAAACATTTACTCTTTTAATAACAATATTGTTGCCTCTGTTTCTTATTTAACTCGTAATTCGCAGGATGACAAAGATATTAATATATCTCCCAAGAAACCTCGCCACTTTAAACACATGCTTTTGCCATTTCTTTTCGGGTTCAAACTTACTACTTCTCCTGCAGCAAGATACATCTTCGCAAGATAACCCAATTTCTTCTTCTCATGACAAATCACCTTCTCCTGCGATGATCTCGCATGATAAATTAGTCCCTGAATTTTCCGTTTGTGAGATTCTTCAAAATGTACCCCTCTCCACTTTTACTCTTAATACCTCTATCTCGTCTCCCCTTGCTGGTCAAGTTCCTCCAACTGGCATTCTTATGGCTAAGGATGACTCAACTTTTGCCTCTTCCTCCATCATTTCCTCTTCCCTCTCGAATCTATCTCTCTTAGTAAAGAAAACTTAGAAGGGATAGATATAGCTTTTAAGGTTTTATCAGCTACCATGGATGATGTTAAAAAAATCTCCACTGATCCTATCAGATCTAATGTTTATGAATCCTTGAGTAAGTATTTTGGTTCCGATACCATGTCGCGAGCATCCCTAGAACAAGAAATTAAGACCTTGAAGAATAGCCTTCATAATACTTCGCTGGATCGCGATAATCTTCGCAAGAAGAATGAAGAACTGAAATGTATTCTTTCCTCCCATTTTTTTTTTTTTTTTTTTTTTTGAAGACTTTGTTCGCCTTTCAAGCTTTGAACCAGAAACGTAAAATGGAGATATATCAAGTGGAATCTATTGTGGAAGAAATTCGAACAAAAAGGGATGCTTGGATGGAGCAATATAACCGATTAGATAACCTCCATACATATTCTGTTGACCAGATAAATAATCTTACCCAAGAAAACGCCTATTTAGTCCAGAAACAAGAATTGTTAAGTAGCGAATTGTCGCATTTGTCATATTCTTTGACTAAATCTAATTTGGAATTGGAAACCTTATCAGATGAAAATGGAACTTTGTCCCAAGAGAAGCGAGCTTTGTTGGATAAGGTGGCTATATCCTCGCAACAACTTGATGTTTGTCGAAAAGCATTGAATGAGCAAGAAAAATCTATCTGCTCTTTGAAAAATAAACTCAAAGAAACCACTACCGAAAGAGATAAACTTATTCAGGGTAGAATAACCCTAAGTTTGAAAACAAATCATCTCAAGGATGAATATACCAATTTAAAAGAATCTCACCCCTCCCTTGCGAAGGAGAATAATTTGCGATTTCTAATGAAAAAAGCTTGCGTTCTCGATTAAAAGGTCTTGTCGGTGATGATTTTGATATCGCCATGGATCATTTGGAGAATAGTTTCTTGTACGACCCAACATCTTATCTCGCAAAAGGAAGGTAGTCATAAAATTTGACCGCCTCAACCGCCCGTTTTCTTTTTCTAATTTCTTTCATTACTTTTTAATTTTAACCTCCGCTGTTCTTATATATTTTCGCGAGAACGAGAAAGATCTTCGCACTTCTCTGTCTACTTTGGAATCCTCCCATGCCAAGATTCGCAAGGAAAATACAATTCTTGTTGCTACTCTTGCCCATTCTCATGATCGTGCCGCGAGAAGGCTTAATTATCTCAGCCATCTTAAAGATATCCAAAGTAGGAATCAACAGAAGGCACTTCTTCGTCAATTTCATCCCAAAGTGAAGTTTTTGTGAATGAGATCTTACTCTCTAAATCCCTTGAACCTGTCTGTTGAACCTTTGGAAGTTGAAGATGATGAAGTTCCTAATTCTCGATAGTGATTATGATTATGAAAGTTGCGAAGATATCGCGAATAATGAAATTGTAGAGAAGGATCTTTATGAAAAATCTTCTGATGAAAACCCTTCAACTTGCAATGGTGAAGCTGATAAAATTGTTGAAGAACATTTATCATCTCCTGTTGCCGAGAATGTCGATGTAGATGTAGAAAATTAAGTTACTCCGTAATTTTATATCTTCCAATCTCTTTTCTGTATGACTTTTTGTATGAGATGCTTTTCAATTTTGTTGAAGTACTCTTTTTGATTAGAAAGACCAAGTCCCTTGATGAATAATCCCTTATCTTCTCTTTCTACCTCATTTTAGATTTGCAATTTTAATCTCGCAAGCTTATTCGCTTACCTTTATTTATATTGAAATTTATTATTGCGACAAGATCGCAAGATATCCTCACAAATGAAGAAATCTATTGATCTTGTCTTATCATTGATTGTGTGGTCTTATTTTGCCTTCCTAATTAAAGGTCTTATTTCGCCACCCCTCGTTGCGACAAAGTCGCAGGACGTCTTTACGCTTTCATGTAATGACCCATTGACCTTGTCTTATCATTTCTTAAGTATTTTTGCCTCTGCAGGATATTTTATTTGCGACAATATGACAGGTTTAAAACACTCTTGCGAATGTAAAATCCCATGAAATAGCCGTCTTTGCGACGAAATCGCAGGACGTCTTTACATTTTCATGCAAAAACCCATTGATCTCGCCTTATCCTCGCGTTAGTATTATTGCCTCTACAAGATCATCGCGCAAATATGACAAGCCTAAATTTCCTTGCGAAAATAATGACTCATGACATTTGCGTCTTTTGACACTTATCAGCTCCCTAATGGAGGGTGCCGCCCTTATTTTCTCCCTGGTTGCCCCTTCAAGGAGGCGTACATCGTCCATACAAGACTAGCTCCTCCCATCCGGTCTTAACAACAACCGAGTTGTTTTGAAGCCTCTTATCCCTTATACCTATATGGTTTATGGTTACGAGATCGCACCCTAAGTGGAGTTTTCTTCGGGCCGAGTGCATCATATACCAAGACTTGCCAAGAATGGCCGAGACACTTCAAATGCCCTGGACACTCTTGGCTCAACCGTGTACCCAGGCGCCTTGAGCATACAACGACTCCTTGAAAGAGACCCTCGGGCGTCCAACCGGTATAACCATATATATATAGTTGGAAATCCAAGGTATCTCTCCCGGATAAGCTTTCATAGGCCCCAAATCTCCATGACTCGGGTTCCGGGAGCGGTGTAACCTTTCCCCGAGCCATGTCAAGAGATCCCCATTATATGACGCACTTTAGGTCTTACATTTGCCTCTTGCGAAATATCATTCGCGAACTAGGGTGTACGCCATAAAGGTTCGTCCCATTCACTCACTCATTCATTTTTGTTAATTCATTCAATCATTCATTTTACGTAATGTATTGCTTGCGAGACATTCGCATAATCTTTCTTTGTTTTATTCAACCTCCAATCATTCACGCCATAAAAACATTTCATCCAAATTCATTTCATTTCATCCATCTTTTATGGATAATACTTCTTGAGATACAACCTATTCCATGGTCTATCCAGATGTAGGAGCAGAATATCGCGACATCGATACTTCGCGAGATTAATAAACGACCACATTGCGAAGGCGTCGCAGGGAAATAATATAAATGACGCAATAGGTGATGACAGCCAGAACATGAGAAAAGTGTGAAGACTTGGCGAGACTTAGGAGTGTCGCAGGGATGAATGTTTATAACACTCGCGACACTTTGCGAGTTATTCCCGAAAATAAATGACGACTTAGTTTGTCATTCAATGTGTATTACCCTATATAAAGGGTTGAGTAAATATGTTGTAAGGAGAGTTCTTTTTGGATGGTTAAGCAAGTCATTAGGGGATAGAAAGTTAAGAGTGATTGTAATTTCTTTAGCTGTTCTATCTTTCTTTGTAAACATTTCAAGAAAATAATCAATAAAATCTATTGTTACTCATCTTCAAATGGATTAATTGAGTGAATTATAGTAAGGGGTGTAGTGTGGGATTTTAACTACATTATCCACTAAGTGGCTTACCCGCTGCTCCATGGCTTGCCTAATACTACAAGTGTGACTGTGGAAAGACACGCTTTGTACCTCTTGGATGGTGACTTGTCTCCATTGGAAGTAAACAGTGCAGATATTTCGAAAAAGCCATCCTAATAGAACCGTGACCAATTTTCAAATTAAAGATGCTTTCCCTGTAAGCTTTTTCAAACCTTTATGGATACTTCTTCTGAAATTTAGGTGAACTCCTAGTACTCTACATATTTCTCTTGGGCCTCCTATAAATGTTGAATCTTGATGTAGGTACTACTTAAACGAGTGAAATCTCGGATTAGTGTGTTGTTTGTTGTAAGAGTTGTATTGAAAAAATGTTTGATTATCTTGAGGAGGTTTTGGAGTTAGTATTTCATTTCCTTACATCACAGAAAGACCGGAATGTTGTTTATATTGTTTGTAAGTTATGGTATAGAGTAGAGAGACGGAGTAGGCAGAGAGTTTCTATAGAAAATTGTTACTCCATTGCTCCTCAGACATTGATTAATAGGTTTCCTGGATTTAAAGCTCTTACTTTAAAGGTAAGCCTTACTTTGCGATGTTAGTATGGATCCTAATCTTTTGGGAGGTTTGGTATATCCATGGATTGACGCTATGGCTAAGATTTATCCGGGGCTAGAGGAGCTACGGTTGAAGAGAATGTGCGTCTGTGATGCTAGCCTTGAACTGTTATCTCGTTCGTTCCCCAATTTCAAGTCGATTGTACTTATCAAATGTGACGGGTTTACTACGGATGGCCTCGCTGCGATAGTAGCTAAGCTGCCCAGATAAAATATCTTTGTGCTTCTTTCCTTAATTTTGTTTTGTTTATACGATTGAACACGGTTGTTGTTTCTTTGAATGCTCATATCATATCTTAAATTATGCATGGTTATAACTTATTGAATGTTGCCTGTTAGGGAAATTGCATTAAAATTATTAATTCATATGCTCAATTAGTTCGATTCTATGGTTCCCATTGTTTCAATTGAATTTCGAACTTCTGAAATGGGTATCAAAATCCATCAATTAGACAACCATATGGATAGAGGTAGATCCAAAAGGTGCTCCTTACACTACGAAGGTGGTTCCCTTCTAGTTGTTTATGCAAGAAGAGACCTCACAGTGGAGCCAAGAGATTCCTGTGTGTTGGAATTCAGCAATTTAAGCATTATTGCTTGGACCGAAACATGATACTAATAAGCCAACCGTATGCTGAAAACAGAACATGCACCTGTTCTGTCCTAGTATGGCATTCACACTATGCACTATTTCATGCATACCATTTGTTGTTAACAGCTTTTTAACTAATAGCCTCTACATTTGAATTGCAATATGCTAAATGTATGTTCCTTAGGTGTTAAAACTTGATTCTCACGGCCTTAGGAAAAACCGTAGGAAACATATAATTCCATTCTAATCAATCTTTTTTTTTGTAGGGATATTAGGGAATAAGACTTGCAAGCTAGTGAAATTGTGGACCAGGGCCACTGGCTGAGCTCTTTTCCACAGACATGCACTTCTCTTGTGTCTTTAAATTTTGCATGTCTAACAGGGGTTGAAGATGAGGGGGAAGCCCTTGAGATGCTTGTTGCAAGATGCCCAAACTTAAGAAATCTAAAGCTAAACTGCTATGTGCCCCTTTGCGAGACTCTAGAGAATCCTAGCTCTTGCTCTAATCTCGTTGACTTGGGGGATCGGTTCATACATCGATACATTCAAGTCTCGAGACCTATGAGAAATTCTCTAATCTTTGTGCTCGATAATTGTAAGTATGTCGGGAGTTTGTCGGGGTTTTAGAGGTTGTTGATGGATGCTTACCGCTTCTCGTATCCTATTTGCTCAAACCGACTTTCTTGAATTTGAGCGATGCCTTTGGGAATCTACGGTTTGGAACTCGGGGAAAATGATTCTTCACTTTAAAAAACTTCCAAAGACTATGGGTTCGATCTCTTAAGAAAATTTTGTTCATGTTATACTTAATTTCTCTTCATTATATTGAGGGATGATTAAAGTTTAAATTTCATATGCAGATACTAGATAAAATTGGAGACAACATGTTAGTAATTGTAGCTACTATTTGTAAAGAGTTGCAGGAGTTGAGGGTCTTTCCATCCTTTGCATATGATGGTAGTGTAACGAAACTTGGGCTGCTTGTTGTGTCCAGACGTTGAAAAGAGCTTAATTCATTGCTATACCACTGTCAGCAGTTGACAAATTATGCCCTCTCCTTTGTTGCCAATAATTGCCCCAATTTGGTTAGCTTTCGATTATGCATGCCTGACCCTAGAAAAGCTGATCATGTCACATTGGATCCACTAAATGAAGGCTTTGGAGCAATTATTAAGTCTTGCAAGGGGCTTCGGCATTTAGCACTTTCTGGTCTTGTGACCAAACTGTCTTTTAGGTACATTGGTATGCATGGGTAAAAATTAGAGATTATTTCTATCGCCTTCGCTGGCGACGGTGATAAAGGAGTGTTTCATGTGTTGAACGGGTGCAATAAACTCAACAAGTTGGAAATCAGGGATAGCCAGTTTGGTGATACGGCGCTTCTGACAAACATGGGAAAGTATGAAGCAATGAGATACCTTTGGATGCCATCTTCCGATATTACTCTTGGAGGCTGCAAAAGTCTTGCAAAAAACATGCCGAACCTTAATATGGAAATCATGAATGAAAATCAGAAGAAACTTGATGACATTCAGAAGGTATCTGAGCTGTACGTATACCGATCCCTAGTTGGAACCACCGGCGGAGCCTACGCATGGGAAGGGTATGCAGTTGCCCTCAAGAGATTCTCGAGTATGTTTTGGACCTTGTGAGCGAACTACGAAGGGTAATCTTTAATATGGTATCAGATAAGGACGCACGAGGTGAAACAAGAGCTTCTATGACATTGATACTAGTCGTTTTTATTTCTTATATTCCTAAGAGATTTTTATTTATTTTTTGTTTATGTTTCCCTCAAGAACCTGTTATTCAAATTGATAGAAAAATCACCACCTGAAAATGAAGAGATGAGGATCGTCTCACACACAACTCACATAACACAATTTTCACCCAAATCACTAGTTACCATAATATGGAAGCTGGATTTTCCCCTTCCAAGAAAATCCTCAACACAATTGTGCAATGGCCTAGCAAAAGTATTCTTTGGATTTTGAGTGGCAAGCCTATTGGCTACTTGCAATGGCCTAGCAAAGCTAACTACCCCTTATTGGCTCATGAGAAGCGGCATCAAGCACTTGGCAGTTACAATTCGACCACAAAATCGGGACGGATTTTGGATAAATTTCAATGGTTTTTTCCAGTGAGAATTGATCCACTTGAAGACCCATTCCAATTTAGCATGGTGTTACATATAACTCTGATTCAGCGGATTACGCACCACATACGGTTTTAATTTAGCTCTTTTTTTAAGAACAATGTTGGCAGGCTGAGTGGTACATCCACAGCCAATGCCAATACGACTCTACTGTACTGCTCTTAGTGCCTTTCTAGGCCTAAGATTTTCCTATAAAAAAGAAAATAGATATACATTTTATAACAAAATAATAATGACTTGGTCAAAGCTGAAGTCATCTGTCCAAAGCTTTGAATTCTACGCCTCTTATTTTCTCTCTCTTAAGTTTGTAAATGAGCGGGACCAAGTTGACCTAGTCAAAAAAAATAAAGATAAGATTTACGAGTCTCGATCCTTTGTAGAATCTTTTTTACAAGGATTTCGCCGGAGGAGAGTGAGTGAGTGAGAGAGAGAGAGAGAGAAAATCAAAGAAGAAACAATGGTGAACGAGCAACATCAAGAGAAAACACTGTTAATAAAAGCGGCACCACGGGTACGAAAGAAACCAGTTTCGAAGAAACCCAAAGAACCAGAACAACCAGAATATGAAAATCCGACGAAGAAACGAAAAGAAACAGAACAATCAGAAGATGAAGATTAACCGCTAGCACAGCAAAAAAGGGTACTACTATTTCTAGTTCCTTGATTTCTATTTGAATTTGAAAGATTACAACTAGATTTTTTACTAGATTTGTTTTCTAATTCCATGATTTCTGTTTTCAATTTAAAGGATTACAACCTAGGTTTCTACTAGTTTTGTATTGCTTGAAGTCTGGACCAAATACATATTTTGATTTGATTTGTGCTCCTTGCATTTTCTCCAGCTGCGAAATACTGGATCACAGGATTTAAAGGATTACAACCTAGGTTTCTACTAGTTTTGTATTGCTTGAAGTCTGCGCACCAAATACATATTTTGATTTGATTTGTGCTCCTTGCGTTTTCTGTAGCCAAGCGAAATACTGGATCACAGGATATGAATAAATGAAAAGAACGTGAAAACGAACAAGATTCAACCCCATTATTGTGAAGAAAGGTACTATTGTTTGATATTCATTCCCTTGATTTGTGTTTCAATTTAAAGGATTACAACTTAATTTTTTACTAGATTTGTATTGCTTATTGTGCAATAGGTTTGTTAATAGGTATGCATGTATGATTTCGTCCATGATTTTGTATGACTTTGTATGAATTTGGGTATTGTTTGATCAGAACAAGAAACAACCAGAAAAGTACTAGTTCTGTATGAATTTGGGTACTGTATGACTTTGTATGAATCGTTAATTTGTTCTTCTCTTGTTTTTGTAGCCAAATCAGATTCAATGAAATTACAAGATATAGGTGCAGTTTTAGTGGCATATATTGCTTTGTGAATAAATATTTTGAGAAGGATGAAGAAATCCAAAAGCAAGAAAATAAAAAGAAAGCCAGATAAAAGTTTAGTGTGGTTCACTAAAATGCAGTTAGAGAAGCTTATGGATAGCCCATTTTGGAATGTACTAAATTTGTTTATTTTTGGAAGAAGAACCAGTAAAGAAGATTGGTGGGGGATTAATGATGCCATAATGAAAATAGTGAAAAGGTACAGCTTTGATACTGACGAAGAACATGCTTTTGTCTTTCATGATTCAGAAAACAATCCAGTGGTTGTAAAAAGCTCATTTGAAAAATTTGCTTGTCTTTTTGGATTGAAAATTATGGACTTTGGAATCGATTTAAGTAGAGTATTACAAACGCCTTCTGAAATAGTGTCTGATTCAGTGGTAGATAAGTTGCAAGCTTTGATACCAGGTCACAAAGATGGTTCTCAGATGCAGAAATTGTTAATAGAGAAGTTGATTCTAAATATAATGCGAGTCAAACCAGAAGAACAAACTGAAAAAGATGCAGAAGATTTGGCAAAATTATTTACTATTTACTTGTGTGTAACAATTTTCTTCACTCAAATAAATGGGTCCTTGAGTTATAAACAGTTTGGTGGATACTTTAAGACATTGCACAAAATGAATAGAACTTCCGCGTCAGATCTTATACACTCTTATCTCATGGAAAACATAAGAGGTCAAATCGATTCACCCAAGAAAGTTTACGGATGTGGGATGTATTTGTTGGTAAGTTTCCTAAACCTTATGCAGTCCTTTATATTACTTTAAATAAAGAAATCAAAATTCTAAACCAAACTTCTTGCGGTATTTGTTTCTTCGAACACGTAATGTTATAAAACGGACTGTTTGGATTTCCAAGGACGGCGAAGTGGTCGGTGGCCAGTATTATTACTACAATTGAAGATGATGTGGGTGGAGCAATGAAACAGGTATGTATAACACTGATTACAGTTATATAATGCACCAGTTATTATACACGTGATTTGTTCGGAAAAATTCTCACTGACTTGATTATTCACAAAAATATTTTTATGTGAAGATGTCACGGATTACCTAGTCAAGAAAAAAAACATAATGTGGCGGAGGGTTATTTTGAATTACTCAAGAAGTATTCAGAGCTAGTTAATTTCATTGAAGAAAATCAAAAGATCATCTGCAAAACATGAAGGACAAAGATAATCCAGTCGGACTTGTGTAATAAGTCCGCACAAATGTTTGGAAGCAATTTTTGACAAGAAAAGCAAACTAGCAAGTACCGATAAATTTGAAAGAAGCTGCTTCTTAGTTCAGTATTTAAAAACAACCTGATCTTCATAAAGGAGAAAAATTGGTTTTTGTAAATACTGATATAAAGGAGAAAGAAGAAGAGAATAAAGAAGAAGAGAAAAAAAAAGAGAATGATGAATCGAAAAAGAAACTGTAGTGGTTTATTACCAAAAAAATTTGGTAATGTTTATGTTTTTGAATATGACTGAGAGGAGGCTGCAAATATTGGAAGTAAGATGGTAATGGATGTACAAGACCATCCCGATTTCCCATCCAAAGAAGATGCATTAACTCATGGAGAAGAAAATAAAGAATGCGAAACTAATGTGATAAAATTTGTTTATGAATCCAATGAGAAAATACGGGAAGATGGATCTCGAGAATACAATTTGAAGAGAAGCGGAGTTAACCACATACCTACATGGGCTAGAAAACTATGAATGGTGGTGGATTTGGTTTTGCTTTGAACAGGACCTCACTATTAGTTGTAACTATTAAAAGTTAATGTAATGTTCTTATGCACAAGTGTTTAGTACAAGCTTTACTTAACATGCTTCTTAGAATTTAGGTTACTTTAGTCTTATGAACAAGTCTTGTGTACAAGACATATCTATCATACATTTTATGATTGCATGCATTTTAGTGTAAGAATGAATGGACAAAGAAGGTCCACATGTATCTCTTTCCTTGGGTCATATATTGACCAAGAATAAGAGAGAATGTAAGAAACTTTATGTTATTGAAATCACAGAGATGGAGAGGAAATACTTTCCCCATCTCCATTTCAAATTAAAATAGACGAGGCAAAGAAATTGGTACTTAGAACATTTACAAGGTTGGGGGCTCGAGGATCGGCGATAGCACCGAGTCAACCCAGTTCGAATCTCCAATGATTTCCATCGTTTTTTTCTTCCAATTTTTCTCTCGAAATTTTCTCTAATCTTCCTCTAGTTTACTCTTCTTTATTCTTTAGATTCTAGATTGATTTCCTTTTATTTTATTATTAAAATTGGTTAAATTTCTCTTTCCTATTCACCTCGAATCGTTTTTTCTAGGGTTCCTTCGACTTTAATTTCCCTGTTTAGGTAGTTTCAATCTGTTTTCAAAAGCAATTGGTCTTCTTTTTTCATTTTTCTTATTTATTCGTCTGATTCATCTTTTAGTAATTGTAGCTACTATTTGTAAAGAGTTGCAGGAGTTGAGGGTCTTTCCATCCTTTGCATATGATGGTAGTGTAACGAAACTTGGGCTGCTTGTTGTGTCCAGACGTTGAAAAGAGCTTAATTCATTGCTATACCACTATCGGCAGGTTGACAAATTATGCCCTCTCCTTTGTTGCCAATAATTGCCCCAATTTGGTTGGGCTTTCGATTATGCATGCCTGACCCTAGAAAAGCTGATCATGTCATTGGATCCACTAAATGAAGGCTTTGGAGCAATTATTAAGTCTTGCAAGGGGCTTCGGCATTTAGCACTTTCTGGTCTTGTGACCAAACTGTCTTTTAGGTACATTGGTATGCATGGGTAAAAATTAGAGATTATTTCTATCGCCTTCGGCGCGACGGTGATAAAGGAGTGCTTCATGTGTTGAACGGGTGCAATAAACTCAACAAGTTGGAAATCAGGGATAACCAGTTTGGTGATACGGCGCTTCTGACAAACATGAGAAAGTATGAAGCAATGATATACCTTTGGATGCCATCATCTGATATTACTCTTGGAGGCTGCAAAAGTCTTGTAAAAAACATGCCGAACCTTAATGTGGAAATCATGAATGAAAATCGAAGAAACTTGATGACATTCAAGGTATCCGAGCCGTACGTCATATCCGATCCTAGTTGGAACCACGGCGGAGCCTACGCATAGGAAGGGTATGCAGTTGCCCTCAAGAGATTCTCCAGTATGTTTTGGACCTTGTGAGCGAACTACGAAGGTAATCTTTATTATGGTATCGAATAGGACGCACGAGGTGAAACAAGGCTTCTATGACATTGATACTAGTCGTTTTTATTTCTTATATTCCTAAGAGATTTTATTTATTTTTTGTTTATGTTTCCCTCAAGAACCTGTTATTCAAATTGATAGAAAAATCACCACCTGAAAATGAAGAGATGAGGATCACCTCTCACACACAACTCATAACACAATTTTCACCCAAATCACTAGTTACCATAATATGGAAGCTGGATTTTCCCCTTCCAAGAAAAATCCTCAACACAATTGTGCAATGGCCTAGCAAAAGTATTACTGGATTTTACAGTGGCAAGCCTATTGGCTACTTGCAATGGCCTAGCAAAGCTAACTACCCCTTATTGGCTCATGAGAAGCGGCATCAAGCACTTGGCGGATTCTGATTCGACCACAAAATCGGGACGGATTTTGGATAAATTTCAATGGTTTTTTCCAGTGAGAATTGATCCACTTGAAGACCCATTCAATTTAGCATGGTGTTACATATAACTCTGATTGACGGATTACGCACCACATACGTTTTTAATTTAGCTCTTTTTTTAAGAACAATGTTAGCGTTTTGAGTGGTACATCCATGACCCAATGCCAATACGACTCTACTGTACTGCTCTTAGTGCCTTTCTAGGCCTAAGATTTTCCTATAAAAAAAGAAAATAGATATACATTTTATAACAAAATAATAATGACTTGGTCAAAGCTGAAGTCGTCTGTCCAAAGCTTTGAATTCTACGCCTCTTATTTTCTCTCTCTTAAGTTTGTAAATGACCGAGACCAAGTTGACCTAGTCAAAAGTAATAAAGATAAGATTTATAGTCTCAGTCACTGTAGAATCTTTTACAGGATTTCGCTTTCAGAGGAGAGTGAGAGAGAGAGCAGAAAATCAAAGAAGAAACAATGGTGAACGAGCAACATCAAGAGAAAACACTGTTAATAAAAGCGGCACCACGGGTACGAAAGAAACCAGTTTCGAAGAAACCCAAAGAACCAGAACAACCAGAATATGAAAATCCGACGAAGAAACGAAAAGAAACAAAACAATCAGAAGATGAAGATTAACGCTAGCACATGCAAAAAAGGGTACTACTATTTCTAGTTCCTTGATTTCTATTTGAATTTGAAAGATTACAACTAGATTTTTTACTAGATTTGTTTTCTAATTCCATGATTTCTGTTTCAATTTAAAGGATTACAACCTAGGTTTCTACTAGTTTTGTATTGCTTGAAGTCTGCGCACCAAATACATATTTTGATTTGATTTGTGCTCCTTGCATTTTCTCAGAGCCAAGCGAAATATCTTGGATCACGTGATTTAAAGGATTACAACCTAGGTTTCTACTAGTTTTGTATTGCTTGAAGTCTGCGCACCAAATACATATTTTGATTTGATTTGTGCTCTTGCGTTTTCTGTAGCCAAGCGAAATCTTGGATCACAGGATATGAATAAATGAAAAGAACGGAAAACTAAGAAGATTTAACCCCATTATTGTGAAGAAAGGTACTATTGTTTGATATTCATTCCCTTGATTTGTGTTTCAATTTAAAGGATTACAACTTAATTTTTTACTAGATTTGTATTGCTTATTATGCAATAGGTTTGTTAATAGGTATGCATGTATGATTTCGTCCATGATTTTTTATGACTTTGTATGAATTTGGGTATTGTTTGATCGGAACAAAGAAACAACGAGAAAAGTACTAGTTCAGATGAATTTGGGTGCTTTGTATGACTTTGTATGAATCGTTAATTTGTTCTTCTCTTGTTTTTGTAGCCAAATCAGATTCAACAAATTACAAGATATAGTGCGAGTTTTAGTGGCATATATTGCTTTGTGAATAAATATTTTGAGAAGGATGAAGAAATCCAAAAGCAAGAAAATAAAAAGAAAGCCAGATAAAAGTTTAGTGTGGTTCACTAAAATGCAGTTAGAGAAGCTTATGGATAGCCCATTTTGGAATGTACTAAATTTGTTTATTTTTGGAAGAAGAACCAGTAAAGAAGATTGGTGGGGATTAATGATGCCATAATGAAAATAGTGAAAAGGTACAGCTTTGATACTGACGAAGAACATGCTTTTGTCTTTCATGATTCAGAAAACAATCCAGTGGTTGTAAAAAGCTCATTTGAAAAATTTGCTTGTCTTTTTGGATTGAAAATTATGGACTTTGGAATCGATTTAAGTAGAGTATTACAAACGCCTTCGAAATAGTGTCTCGATTCGGTGGTAGATAAGTTGCAAGCTTTGATGCAGTCACAAAAAGATGGTTCTCAGATGCAGAAATCGTTAATAGAGAAGTTGATTCTACATATAATGCGAGTCAAAACGGAAGAACAAAGTCGAAAAGATGCGAGAAAGATTTGGCAAAATTATTTACTATTTACTTGTGTGTAACAATTTTCTTCACTCAAATAAATGGGTCCTTGAGTTATAAACAGTTTGGTGGATACTTTAAGACATTGCACAAAATGAATAGAACCTGCTGGCCAGATCTTATACACTCTTATCTCATGGAAAACATAAGAGGTCAAATCGATTCACCCAAGAAAGTTTCTGGATGTGGGATGTATTTGTTGGTAAGTTTCCTAAACCTTATGCAGTCCTTTATATTACTTTAAATAAAGAAATCAAAATTCTAACCCAAACTGCTTCTTCTGCAGTATTTGTTTGCTGAACACTGTAATGTTATAAAACCGATCACTGTTTCGATTTCCAAGGATGGCGAAGTGGTGGTGGCGTATTATTACTACAATTGAAGATGATGTGGGTGGAGCAATGAAAGCAGGTATGTATAACACTGATTACAGTTATATAATGTGCACCAGTTATTATACACGTGATTTGTTCGGAAAAATATTCTGCACTTGATTATTCACAAAAATATTTTTATGTGAAGATGTCGCGGATTACCTAGCTGAAGAAAAAAAAAACATAATGTGGCAGGAGGGTTATTTTGAATTACTCAGTAAGTATTCAGAGCTAGTTAATTTCATTGAAGAAAATCAAAAGATCATCTCGCAAAACATGAAGGACAAAGATAATCAGTGAGACTTGTGTAATAAGTCCGTACAAATGTTGGAAGCAATTTTTGACAAGAAAAGCAAACTAGCAAGTACTGATAAGCTGAAAGAAGCTGCTGCTAGTTCAGTATTTAAAAAACAACCTGATCTTCATAAAGGAGAAAAAATTGGTCTTTGCAGCGCTGATATAAAGGAGAAAGAAGAAGAGAATAAAGAAGAAGAGAAAAAAAAAAGAGAATGATGAATCTGAAAAAGAAACTGGTAGTGGTTTATTACCAAAAAAATTTGGTAATGTTTATGTTTTTGAATATGACTTCGAGGAGGCTGCAAATATTGGAAGTAAGATGGTAATGGATGTACAAGACCATCCCGATTTCCCATCCAAAGAAGATGCATTAACTCATGGAGAAGAAAATAAAGAATGCGAAACTAATGTGATAAAATTTGTTTATGAATCCAATGAGAAAATCCAGGAAGATGGATCTCAGAATACACTGAAAGAGAAGCAGGTTAACCACATACCTACATGGGCTAGAAAACGGTAACTGGTGGTGGATTTCGGTTTTGCTTTTGAACAGGACCTCACTATTAGTTGTAACTATTAAAAGTTAATGTAATGTTCTTATGCACAAGTGTTTAGTACAAGCTTTACTTAACATGCTTCTTAGAATTTAGGTTACTTTAGTCTTATGAACAAGTCTTGTGTACAAGACATATCTATCATACATTTATGATTGCATCTGTTTTAGTGTAAGAATGAATGGACAAAGAAGGTCCACATGTATCTCTTTCCTTGGGTCATATATTGACCAAGAATAGAGAGAGAATGTAAGAAACTTTATGTTATTGAAATCACGAGATGGAGAGGAAATACTTTCCCCATCTCCATTTCAAATTAAAATAGACGAGGCAAAGAAATTGGTAGAACATTTTACAAGGTTGGGGGGCTCGAGGATCGCTGATAGCACCGAGTCAACCCAGTTTAATCTCCAATGATTTCCATCGTTTTTCTTCCAATTTTTTTCTGAAATTTTCTCTAATCTTCCTCTAGTTTACCCTTCTTCTATTCTTTAGATTCTAGATTGATTTCCTTTTATTTTATTATTAAAATTGGTTAAATTTCTCTTTCCTATTCACCCCGAATCGTTTTCTAAGGTTCCTTCGACTTAATTTCCCTGTTTAGGTAGTTTCAACTGTTTTCAAAAGCAATTGGTCTTCTTTTTCATTTTTTCTTATTTATTCGTCTGATTCATCTTTTAGTAGTCTTTGAATCTGTTTAATTTGCTCTATTTTTCTTTTCTAAACTGTTTTTATTCAACCTAATTTTTCAATTGATTTCCTATTATTTCTTCAACCTAATTTTCAATCGATTTCCTATTATGAATAATTATAATATCTATAAACTATGTACAATCATTTATTTGTAGTTCTGTACCTAAAGGGGAAGCATTTTTGGAGCTGATGCTAAGTTGAGGCCATCTCCGGTCAATACCTCCATTCATAGAAGGAGCGATTCGCTACGTTGTTCCAAATAGTTTCCGCCGAATATATAAATCAAAACATTAATATAACGCCCTTATTACAAAGCTGTCGTACCCTTAAGAAACAAACAAAAATTTTGTCCTCACATTTAAATACAGAATTTATTACGGCGGCAGCCATTATGCATTTCATCGGCATGACATTAGCTATGCACTGTAAATCTATCTCACAAAGCTCTTTTCACCTCAACACATCATTGTAGTAGGCTCGCGTCATTTCACCACTTTAAGTTCTGGCCATATAGTTCTCACATATTATTTAGAGATTATTATAAGTGGCACATTCACAAGAAGATTGTCGCTCTACATTGGCAGTGCTGTAAATTCCGCTTCCTATAACACATTTAAATACCTACTTAAACTTACAAGTGTCATATACTACTCCTAAACTTGCTCATAGCATATTAAAGGTCTTCTGTTGCGACAAACAAATCGTAAGAAATCTTTCGTAAAAGGATTACAGAATCAAGTACAAAAATCGCCTTTTCATATCTTCTGGTCAATAATGTATTGTCATTTGAACATTTCCGTTAAAATGGAAATCACAAATATCTAAGAACTATATTTTTCATCTACTGTGATTTTATAATATCATAAAATCGCTAAGAAATACAGCCGAATTTCTAGAATGTCGTTGCGATACGAAAACAGAAATTTCCTGTAGTTGCTTTCAAAGAAATAAAGAAAAGGCAGTACCAGTGCTTAACACGTGTAAATTCAGTTCATGCATTGAATTTAATCGAAAGATTAATAGGTTGTTAATATTCAAAGGGTATCATCAAATTTTCTAATGCCGCATTTGTCGTCGTTAGTCTGTTTCCGTCTTCAAATTAGGTCGGGTTTTCTTCGACAATGAGAATGTGGAACAATGA
>JAJJWW010002825.1:0-31664 GCA_023531295.1 Papaver armeniacum
ATTTGGAAACATACATTTGCCTAGTGTCCACAATACAAGCAGACGTTCTAGCTCCTCATAATGGTGGGGATCAAATATTCATTACCAGCTGCCCTGTTTTCATTCATTTTCCTAGCATAACGCTGGAAAAACTTTTCAACCCACCACCTTTAACCCCGAGCTTTTATTTGTTTATATAAATTATTTCCTTCTAATTCATTTGAATATAAAGGAAGTCTTTGTTTCCATCTACCATTCGATAACCAATTTAGTCTGTTAAATGGAAGTAAGTTTCCTTGACATGGAATTCCCGTTAACATGTATAAATCTATCGGTGTAACTCCTCTTAACAATAATTATTCATAATTAGAATTTGTTGATTTTTATGAAACAAAACACATAATCTAAAAATTAAATTACTAGAAAAGACTGACTTACCACATTCAAAGTCCTTGAAAAAGAACGTGTTTGTAGTCTTCCACCATCGTTCTAATATAACTTGAACACCTTAAATTCTTGTGGTTTCTAGGTTGTATTTGATATAGATGTCGCCAAGGATACCTTCTAACTCTCTCTTGAACAACATGGGGAAGTAATTGAAAAATCGTACGTAACTCCGTCTATCCACCTCTTAGATTTATCGAGTTAGATCGCTCCTCATGATCAGAAAGGTGATTAGAGAATACACCTTCACCGGCTACTTGTCTAACATTATTAAACTCATAATTTGTATCCACAACAAAACTTACTCCACCGCACTCGGGGTACTAGTACATCCTTTCACTTTTCTGTTTCTTTTTCTTCTCTCCATATTTGTTTAAGAAAATCAAAAGATAATCGTTTAAGTTTAGAACAGAAGTTTAAGAAAATCAGTGGATTTGAGAAGAAGAATTGAGAAGAGTTGAGAAGATAAGTGCGGTATTTATAAGGCGTCGAAACTTCGAGCAGTGGCGATATTGATTATAACGTCGCGATTGAGTCAATTTGAGGCGATATTGACAATATCTCGGCCGATAAAGAAACTCGATCGCTGGAGATATTTTCAATAACGTTCGCTAGAAACTCGATCGCTCCGTGGTTTTCCCATAGTGGCGCAGATGGTTTTCCATGCCACCTGGTATGCCAAACACCATTTTTTTGGCATGTGCATAGGAATAGGCCTTAGACGGTTTGTTTAGAAGGGGCTGACGTAGCAACAAACTGTGCTGATATATCCATTGCCGTGATGATTCCTAAAGAAGGCTATTATTGGGGCGTCACCTTCCAATAGAGGGGCTTCACTTGGATTCTTAGTGTCCAAAAAAGTGGTTATGGGATATCCTAATACAAATACAAAATGTCTAGATTACCCTTTAACTAAATAAAAACTTAAAAACCTAATCTTTTCTATTCTAATTCAAGAAAAAAACTGCTCCTCTTCTCATCTTTCTTCTCTTCCTCTCCTCCACAAGAATCTCAACTTCAATTCAACTTCACTTTCCTTCTCACTTTCCATGGTGTATGTTAGGTAATAATCGAACAAACCCATCTTTGTTTACTCGTTTTTGTGCTTAAAATATGTTAGATTGAATGATATCGAAGTGAAATTAGGGTATCAGTTGTGTTCCTGAAAGTGTTACGGCTAGGTTAGGAACTGCTTTTCAAACCGTAATTTTAGTTTATGAAGAACTTACGGCTAGGTTTAGTTGAATTCAAACCGTAAAATTTGATTTGCATGTTGTGTTACGGCTAGGTTTGACTGAATTTTCCAATCAGTAATTGGTTAGGTTTGGTTTTATAGGATAAACCTAATTCAGTAATGAGTTACGGTTGGGTTTTTTCATGCCACTTTTACCAACCGTAATTAATCTTTTGTCCTATTGAAAACCATTTTACGGTTGGAGTTCATCCAAACCTCAACCGTAAATATGGATTACGGTTGGAAACGAAACTCAACCCAACCGTAATATCCCATGAAAGTACGAAAAATCGATTTTTTTAACGTACTTTAGCTAATTTTCACTTTAGCTAAAATTGAACTCATGGAGATAGTTTAGAGGCATGCATGTTGATTTTCAACCATTGGTTCTTCACTTTGTTGATAACTTGTTTCATTCATTTTGGTTGAGTGAATCAAAATCTAGGTTTTGAAATAAATCTCCAAAATTTTTCTTTTTTCTCCTCTCTAGTTTTTCTTCCCTCAGAAAACTTTGTCCCAAAATTCACCAAGTATATAACAAAGTTCATTAGTTTAATTATTATCTAATTAAATTAAATTAAAATTAACTAAATAAGGGTTATTTGGTCATTACAAAATTATTTGAGATAAAGGGTTTTTGATATTACTTATGGATGACCCGTTTTTGTCCTATTAGGTGACGCCCCTCTAATGGAATGTGACGCCCCAATAATAACATTCTTCCTAAAACCCTTGCTTTGAAGTTTGAACTATGGAAGGAAACCTAATAGAAAGGACGCGACATACGTGAAAACTTGGAAAAGAAAAAGACCTATTTTTAGCACAATGAGATTGAGAGCCCTAAAACTAATTTCCCCTGCTTCATCTGTATTTCATCAATCCAGTCGTTTCAATGGCATCACAGCAACGTCTTCCTCTCCAATTGCATTCTCTTCGCTGCTACAGGTTTGAACCTACTTTACTGTCTATTCATTTCTTCTGCCATTGAGAAGAAATTAAATCTACTATCCAAAAAAGTTTGGAACATGTGGTTTTTGTTATTCAGATTATTTACAAAGTGTTTTTGATGTTTTAGAATCGAAAGACTTAATTTGTCTCTAAACTTTCTCAAATTGGGATGTGTGGAAATGTTCAGTTTATACTAGGAGTGAAGATTTAGTTTACAACTTGATTTCACTTGGAGACTAGCATTTTTCTAGTGTTTTCTTACTTCTGAAATGATGTATTGAGCTGGGCACTTATGTCGTAAGTGTTTAGAGTTACCCCAGAGCTTTGTTTACCAGTTAGTAAGAGTTATACATGGTTTTGAATTTTGAGTAGAAGCCATTACTACTACTTAATAGGGCATGTGCACTCATGGTGCATATAATACTTAAAGTGGATGTAGGGATCAAACAAATGACTCAAGGGTTGATCTTGATATATGGAAATATCCGTTTTCTTGAAAACTCCGCCGTTTTATCTTGATTTGGACGCAGATGGAAGTGTAAAGTAGTTGTTATATACTTAAGGAAGTTGCTTGATGTAAATGGCTTATACGGCTAATTTGAAGCTTCGTTATAAAGAGTAGATATAGAGATGTGTAGTAGAGCTTGTCTTTTTATTCGTCCCCAGGGTTTTCAGTTTATGACTGTATCACTTTTTTCTTTGATGATAAATTTTGTCCGCTGCTATTTCTTTTTCTCTTTCAATTTTCTGCCTTTTCTCTTGGATGTTTAAATGTTCTCGATTTAATTTCCAGCGTCAACAACGAAATAGAATTGACTTACTTGGAATTCGTACCCGTCTCCTTTCCTCTGCAGGTAATTTCCATCTCCTTTTGTATTCCGTACCTTTATTCCCTGAATTAATTTTTCTGTTTACATGCTTCAAAACGCATTACCTTATAATGAGGCACCTGATTTACAAACTGTTCATCAAGTGCATTTGAGATGTTGAGTGGTAACTCAACGGTTTTCTGGACTTCGTCTCTTTTTCTATTGATTATATTTAGATTTGTGTTTATCTTATCATTTGTCACAGCTTGTGTATAGACATGGATATTTTAGGTGGCTCAGCATATTATTAATGTCGTTTATCACCATCTTCATTCAATTTGATCAACCTAGATCTCAATAAGATACACGACCAGTTGCAATAACAAGAAAATTAATAGAACCAAAGAATGTTGAATATGAACGTACATTACTTTTATTCCACTAACTAAAGATCTTTATAATCTTACCTTCAAGGTTAATTTATCCTAGGTGTTGTGTTTCTCTATTTCATGGTTGAGAAGACGCTTACAACTTTAAGTTTCAAGGTTACTTTACCTTAGGTGTTGCATCTCACCTCATCCTATTCCCTCTCTGAATTCTTTCTCTAGCAAATATCTCTGTCACTATGTCTCTTTCTATACTGGTACTTTTAAGGAATAGAAACTCTTCCCAAATTATAATATGCAGAAGTATCAACTGTAACATTTCCCTTATGAATAGAATTCTAAAATGGAATTGCTTGGATAGTAATTCCCTTCTAATTTCTTATATAGTTTCACACTGGCTGGTGGAGAGGTATTGGGTGGTTTTCCTTGATAATTGCCAATTAATGTTTTACTGAACTGCGAGCAAAGGGTTAGACTAAATGCGGAGTTTGCCTGCTGCAGTTATGTGTTCTTCCAGTTATCGAAGCCTTTTCTTATCATTTCACATTGTTTAAGGTCAGTGGAAATATTTTTATGAAACTATCATGTTGCAAGACTTTGGTTTTTTCTAGCAAATCAGTCCGCCTCGAGGCATGAGTAAACCAAGTATTAACCCATCAGGAAAATCCGAGTGTATATAGCTAGATATACCATGCATGCCTCAGATTTTTACACACCCGTGCAATATTTGAAATACTGAAAGTCTTGTTTGAATCATGTTCGTTTTATTCTGTGAGTCTCACATCGAGAGTGTCGGAGTATGAGAGAAGCCAATCTGCCAATGCTTTTGTTCGTAGAGTGTTCTTTATTGCCCTCTACCTGAGCTTTAAGATAATATCTCGTGAAAGATTTATTTTAGTTATAAAAATTATGACTCTAAGGGCATGGTTTATGACTATATGTATTAAAGGTGTGAAACTTGTTGTCTCAGTCAAGTATACTTCCCAAATGCTGGAAACATAATATCCTTCCAGTGACTTCCTTCTCTTTGTTACCCTATCAGCAGGGCCGTAGCAAAGTTTTTAGAGGCCCTAGGCGAACTTACTAAAACGGGGGCCTGTATAAGCAAAATAAATTTTCTTTGTTGACATTTTCTGTTTCGACTTTCCCATTCTCCATCCTTCGTATATAGTGATCATGATTGAAGCATCTATCATATTTTTAAAAAGGAAACCGAAAATTCTTACCTGTTTTTCTTATTGGACCTTTATTTACCCAAATATCTCTTAAACTTTGGTTAATATTGTTACCCCAATTTCCCGAATCATAAATATTCACTGGTCAATATTCTTTATGTTCAATTTCATCTCGCCCAATCTCATTTGTATTAGATGGTGACGATTGTTGCCTCAGTTGCTCTTCATCTTGCCCAATCTCATTTGTATTTGGTGGTGACAATTCTGGCCATCTTGGTTCTTTATTTTGCCTAAATGCATTCTCATCAGTGTCCAGAAGATCATCATTTGTCTCCATCTCATTAACCAAATTTAACCACTGTGCACCTCTGTCATTCATCGTTTTGCATGGTTGTCATCATTTGAAACTAAATTTCTTTTCATTTCTCCTCGCAGAAAACTCTCAAGTTTTTCGACTCTTATTTTCGTCTTTCTTTTAGAAGCATCACTCTTGCATTTTTGTCTTTCTAGGACCCATGATTGGAATTGATATTTGTTCACTCCAAGAATTAATGAAAATTTGCAAAACCTGTACACAAACATCCCAAATTTATATGTCCATGTCAGTTAACTAACATTTGCAATTTAATAATCATCATTTGGAAACAGTAACAACACAACATAAACCAAGTCTAAAGAGTAAAGACTTAAAAGCTTGAACCAGTGA
Organism: Papaver armeniacum; assembly: GCA_023531295.1. Classification (NCBI taxonomy): domain Eukaryota; kingdom Viridiplantae; phylum Streptophyta; class Magnoliopsida; order Ranunculales; family Papaveraceae; genus Papaver; species Papaver armeniacum. The sequence continues at coordinate 5,682 of JAJJWW010002825.1, forward strand.
GTAAATCTTATAAGATAAAGGCCTAAAGCAAGATAACTAAATAAGAATTGGAAAAGCAAAAAAAAATACAGCTTGAACTGAATATGCATTTAGCAATACATAAAAATCAGTTGTTCCTCAAATTGCAATATACCCAAAGCTCAATTTCTTCTGATATACAGTTATCAAAAAAAGAAATTTTATTTAATTTTCCGTGGATTTCGTGTTCATCTGGCAACCATTATTTTTTCAAGAGTTTCAAATGTATTGAATACCAACAACATTTAGAATTTGGGGCCCCTAGGCGGTTGCCTAGCTGGCCTATAGCCAGCGACGGCCCTGCCTATCAGAAAGCTATGAAATACAGAATACTATGAAATGCTGAAGTTTGCTAGTTAGTTTTTTTAATCCAAATGCTTGCTTTTGAGCAGTGGAAATGATGTCAGAATTTGAATATGAACGGCCTGTGGATGATTGCGAAGTGATGGAAAAAGAGGCTGCACTTCATCTGGCTGTCGCTCAACTTTCTAGTGAATTTGGCACAGGTTCTATGTTGTCATTGAGACGATTTTTTGGTTCACGTCATGCACAAGTTATACCCACTGGCTCTTTAAAGCTGGATATGGCTCTTGGAATTGGAGGATTACCTAAGGTGATTGGCTATCCATTCTGCATAATCTTTTGCTGTTATTTTTTTACCTATCTATGTTTGTGCAGATTCAAAATTAACTATACAAGCATTATCAGAGGCCACTTTAAGCTTAGAACTCCAACTTGGCTGCTACTGTACAAACATAGAGGACCCACTTATAGATCTTATAGTCTTATACACATGTGAAATAAAAATATTTAAGCAAATATTAAGCTGTAGCTGTACACATTGAACTTGAGAATTAGTTTGCTATGTGAGAAAATGAACGAATGCGGGATTGAAAGTTCAAAGGATAGTTTTTCTTTATTAGTACAGATTCTACAGAAAGAGATAGTATCTGAAGGACATATCATGTAGCTTTCATACTACTATGGTAACAAGGAAAGAAGAACTACTTGTGATGATTGGTTTTGTTTTCTGTATAACCTCGAAAACTAAAGAGTGTGCCAAACTACTAACTTTTATGACCACTGAAATTGATCTAGAATAAGACCATTATTGTTGTCCTTGCCTAATCCCAAATCGTGGGTAAAAAATTGATTCTAATATTAGACTGCTTGATGCAACTTTCAGTCTTCCCATGATGAGCAAGGAAAAATATGTTCTTCACAATTGCATGGGCCCCATCAAAATCTTGGGCATAAGATAAGATTATTGTCCAAGTTGGTCTTGTGTTTCAGAGGCTTAGTTATTAACTACTTGAAGCTTAAAAGTTTAGGGAGGTGATTTTGAAATACTGCACCTATCAAAACTCCCTTTTCACCAATTTTCGAAAATTTTCCGTTAGTATCCATGTGTCAGTTCAAATGCTTTTGGACGCTACTAGAGGCTTGTATTTTAACTTCCGATCATGGCCCAATTACTAACATGACCGACACTTCTGCCAGTGCTATTTTATGAGTTATACATGATAGATCTTCAATTTCTTATATCTACTTGATATTGTAACAGGGACGAATTATTGAAATTTTTGGTCAAGAAGCATCAGGGAAAACAACACTTGCTCTTCATGTTATCAAGGAAGCTCAAAAGCTTGGAGGTATGTGTCCGGTATATACTTACACATCTCATCAAAGCTCTCATCGAGTATTTACTATCTGTATATGTTGTATCATTATGCTTGGTACGTACATTTTACAGTTTGCAATATACACTTCTGTATAGAATCATGCCTTGCTAGTCGAAAATGCAATGATTCCCTTAGTGAGCATATTCGGATAGGGCTCACTTCTTATTGTACTTTTTTTCTGACCCTACTGCTACCTTCAAACCATAAACTTGTTAGATATGTATCTTCACATAGAGTATCACGAAGATGCTACTTGTCATCTATGAGGAACTTTTTAACTGATACGAATCCTTAGAGAAGCAAATTCGGATAGGGGATGATTCTAATCATGCTTTTATATTGATCACTACTGCATATTTGGGAGAGATTCTGTTCAAACGATAAAAGCATTTTGGGGATAGCAGATGCACAAGCTATTATTTTAGTACTCCTGCTGTGACAATGGCACATTTTTTTGACGTAACTTTGGATGGTCCCGTCAAGAAGGCTGTTACACAGATTTGTGGGCTCCCATATATTAAAAATTTATAGAGAGATTTTAGCATGCAGTGTGAAATGAAATTTTGTTATATAATACAAGAAATTATATGTAGGGGAGCCTAGGCTACAATGTTCATACCACAAGCCATGCCTTAGAAAGCAATGTTTCCTTATGGTCAGAGGCTTAACAACTCTTTAAGTATCCATATCATGAAGAGCACTAGTTTATATAAGCTTCACCTCGCTGGGTTGTCTTTGACGTCTCTAAGTGAGAAGTATGTGTTATGGCCACTCTTTGGAGTTTGAGGGATCTGAAACCTCATCTCTCTTTTTTTTTGCTAGATTATGGACTTTCTGGTGTGTGTTCTCGAGATTTTACTTACTGTGATTGGATCATACACGTTGTCTAAAAAGTGTCATGATTTGAAGTCCCACTCCCAACAGTGACACTCAGTTGGTTTTATTATTAGGAGAATAGTTCGGATTCCTGTTTAGCCGTTTTCTCGTGTGTCATTCTACTGATAAGTAAGCTCCTACACTTCTCTATTGGAAAGAGAAAAGAGGTCAGAGTAGAGTAGTTAGTCTTCACATTTTAACAAGTTAAGTTGCAAATTATGTATAGGTACTTCTTTTTGCTGTGCATGTTGCTTGCATAACACTAATAACGAATGAAGTGCCCCGAATGACCAGTAAATGCTTGATGTTCTTAAAAAGTTTTTCTTTCTAACTTTCTATATGCTGAACAATTAACACATTTGAGTTCTCGGTGTTATTAATTATTGTACCTGCGAATCAATTGTTGCATCCACATAATATTTATTTACATGGTTGTTTCCATACTAATATTTGACTCAACTATCTTTTCCATGGTTTTCCACGGCCACAAATAGGTGTAAACACAGAAGCTTCTGCAAAACTCTTGCTTCCATGTTTAGACTATTCTATCAGAAATAACCCTTATTTGTCGCTCTGCAGGATATTGTGCATATGTTGATGTAGAGAATGCATTGGATCCATTGCTTGCAGAGTCAATAGGTGTAAATACAGAAGATCTTCTGGTTTCGCACTTGGAGTCCGCGGAAAGTTCATTAAGCGTAGTTGATACACTAATTAAAAGTGGATCTATTGATGTTATTGTGGTTGATAGTGTAAGTAAGGATTTCTAGACATTTTCCGTTAGTGTTGTTTGTTTGAAATGATTCTGTGTAGTTGTTAATCTGTTACTTATATTGAATAACCTACACTAAGAATTTTAAGTTCAGGTTAGACATAGGTTATAAGACCCGCTCTTAGATGTTCAGTGGTCAGGGTGAAGCAGAAGTGTGTCGGTAATGGCATCATCTGTATAGAGTTAAGCAACATTGAAGGGAAAAAGAATCTACCAGTATTGATGATGCAGAATACTTAAAGATAGTACTGTATATGACTATATTCTGATCAGTACTAGATGCTATCTTCTTCCTCTCTCTCTTTTTTTTTTTTTTTTTTTTTTTTTTTTTTTTTTTTTTTTTTTGATAAATACTACAAGTTGTCTTAGATTCCCACAAACGCCAACTATTCTTGTGTGTTATACAATGTAAAGTCAGTGCATTTGCAAAAGTTACCTCTGGCAACCAGTAGATGTTGGATATCTGTTAGTCCGCTTATTATACTTGACATCTATTTGTGGTTGATATTGTTCTTTATGTTAGTATTTCTGTTTGCTGCTATTACTTTATCTTCTCTGTATGTTAATGTAAGCTGTCCATTGCAGGTTGCAGCTCTTGTTCCCCAATCTGAACTTGATTCTGTTGTAGACGGCCCTCTTCCTAAAAGTCAATCACGATTGATGACTCAAGCACTACGCAAAATTCATTCTTCATTGGGCCGGTCACAGACTGTTCTTATTTTCATCAACCAGGTATAAAGACTTTTGTCCAATTGGCTAAACAATTTAGATATTTTGGCATTGTTTTTTTATTCTATTCTCTGATCTACAACAAATACTATTATGGCTTTATCCTCCCCAGGTCAGGTATAAGCCATCCGATTGTTTTGGACAAGCAACTCAGGTGACTTGTGGTGGAAGTGCTATGAAATTTTATCCAGCAGTCCGAATGAAAACTATGAAAGCAGGATTACTGAGGAATGAAGATGAGGTAAATCGTCTGTTACAGTATTACTTCTTAACCATGTGTAAATTTTGCCCAGTCTTCAATTTGTCTAGAGATACAATCTTTGTTCAACTAGATTGGAAGAGAGGACAAAAAAGGGGGGCTACTCACTACTGAACCATTGCTTTGTGAAAGAGAAAAAACAGCATAAATAATACTGGTGTTAGTAAAAGTATACCTAAATGTCCACATACACGTTGGACCTCGTATACTGTTTCTTTCATTTAATTTACTCCAATCTATCTTTGCCAAACTAACAACCAGGTACTTAATTGATTGTACTGTCAGTTTATCACACAACCTTTTTTGGGACCGATGATTGTCATTTTTTTTCCCCTTCTTCCAGATTACTGGGGTTTCTATCTGTGTTCAAGTAGTGAAAAACAAACTGGCACCAGCGATGAAGAAGGCTGAGCTTGAAATATCATTTGGGAAAGGCATTATCAGTGAAGCAGAGGTCTTAGAGATGGCTTGTACACATGGGGTCATCTCGAAAATGATTGATGGTTATTATATAGAAGGAAAACTGCTCAAAGATAAACAGGAAGCTGAGAAGTATCTAGCCGAAAACAACGAAGTCCTTGATAAACTTGTCGGAGCCTTGAGGAGTCAATTATTTGAGAGGAGATAACCCTGGGTTGGGAATTTGTATGTACTGTCAGTGACCCAAATTCTTGGGAAGTATTATGACTCTTAAATGAATTCTGTCAATTGTATAGTTAAAATTGTACAGTGGAAGACTGATTCATAGCTCTATCCAGCTGAAGTGAATTTTGAAAAAAAATACTGTTCCATGTTACTGTCATGATAATTAGCGAAGGCTAACTTATAAATACCCATAAAGTCGTGTAGGGTTTCTGTACTTTAGGTGTCATCTGCATGTGTTGTTTAGGGATTTATAATCAGATTGCGGGATTATTCATCTTGCCTTCGGATTTATCAATCTTCCCTGCCTGTTCGGTTGATGGTAATTTTGTTCTATCTCGTGTAAAATAGATTTGGTGTGATGTATTTGCAATCTTTTTCTCTGTTGTAGAGATGTATATCAAACATATGATGTTGGTGAAATGTTCAAATCGACTTCAGCCTTGGGCACGACAAGGCTATGATAGTCGATTCTAGTCTCAGTAATATCCTGTTATACAGTAGCGCATTTTCATTGTTGGGTGTAGTAATTAAATTGATAACGTGATCCATGAGTTATGGTATTTTCATTTTGCCAGCATGTGGGATTCACTAATGAAATGCCAGCATATGGTAACTCCTATACTTGTTAAAGGGAATTCAATTCTTTGGATAATCGCGGCTCATTTGGTGATAAACTGCAGATCAAGCTAATGGAGATAAAACTCAGTTCTCAACAAGACTCTGGGATTGAGAGAAGAGTATGGCAAAGTTTATGGAAACTACTGCTTCAAAGATCAAGCTATTTCTTTGGAAGTGCCTTACTGACTCTGTATCCACAAGTGAAAGACTCAAGAGGTATACTGGTGGAGAAGTATCCTACTGTCATTTTTGTCAGCAGGAATGGGAGACAACTGAACATCTGCTATTGTCTTGTCCCTTTACAAGAGCTGTTCTTACTTCAGTCCCAGGTGGTCTGAGCTCCATGAATCAATTTAACAGGGTACAACAATGGGTTATAAGATGGTTTGATTCTCAATCATCTGTTACTGAAGATTGGATTATACAAATGTCTTGTGCTCTATGGGAAGTTTGGAAGGAAAGGTGCAAAGTTGTTTTTGAGAAAACAAAACCAAATCCAGTCTCCTGCATCAGAAGAGCTCAAAGTCTTGAACAAGCCATCAAAGCTGATATATCTAGTTCTATAATAACAAAAACTACAATTCCTCTTTCCAGGGATTGTCATTGGCAGCCTCCGACTGCACCCTTTGTTATAATTAACTTTGATGCCTCTTTTAAATTAATTTCTAAAGATTGTGGCATAGGACTGATCAAAAGGAATTTTGCAGGGACATTCTTCTAGAGTTTGTCATTCCGAGGGAAAACAAAATGGAGTGTATTAGACGATTTGTTCATCGAACGTTCTTTGTGGCCATCAATGGAGATGATGCAAGAGTTTGCTGGGAGAATTTACCTATTATCTCAGACATTAAATTTTATCTTAATTTTATTAGTTCATAGAAAGTAACTTCAGGTGGCTGATGCCCTGGACAAACACTCTAGGAAATTTAAAGTTACCAACTTGTGGGAGGAATTACCTCCAGACTTTATTTGTAGTGAGCTGGAGGAATATCTAAAAGGATATTACCCTTATCTTACCTCCATAATCAATAAAAAAATGGCGGCTCATTTGGTTCAGTAGCATATGTAGCAGCACAGGTTCGACTTTTTGTACTAGGAAGTTGACATATCGCTATTACAGCAGTACCCTTGTGCTGGTTGAGTGGTTGTTGCTAATTGCAAGAAGGGAGTATGATGCGAAATGGTCCACAAGATGGTACGCTCACGTTGCTTCCTGGATTCTATACAGAAGCCATTTTGAGCCCCTTATCTGTATTCATGATTTTCAGGTTGACCATACCGACCTCTATTTCTTACGTTATTTATGAATACAGTGGTTCTAAACGAAACAATGGCAAAACCGCCTCTCACAATTATTTTATTTTATTTTATTTTAGGAGTGGGACCCACCCCTCGGGAGACATGCAGGGGAGGGCCTGTGAGAGGCGGGGTTTTTTTCCATCGTTTTTTTCTCGGTTCGTTTATAATTTCTGTAATATAAGCTAATGTTGGGTTTTGAAAAGTCAATATTTACTGGTACTTAGGTTTTGAAAAGTCATTACAAACGGTGTTGATTGAATTCTAACTTGTAGTCAGTCTTTTATTCAGTTCCAATAATAAACAAAATTATCAGACCATGAGTTTTAGGGTTTTGCCAACTGCTGGTCACTGTAAGAGTGCGAACCATAGGTCAGCCTTAGCAAATGGAACTGATTCCATGTTAGTTGTTTTCTTGTTCACTAACCAACTGAGCCTTTTCACTTCCAAGTTTTGCATAAAGTTAAACCGGAAACAGCACATTTGCAGGATGGAACTCTCTAAGTACAATTTTCTTTTAACTGACTAGCTAAACAACCGGTGACCACAGTCATTTAAAGTGGCCTCATAAACAGGCAACGACAGATCACACGTCTGTCACCTAGAAGAACAGACCACTACAGCTTGGTCCTTTGTGAACAGGCAAACCAGTTCGTGATTGTACCGACGCTTTTATTGAATGTGAAGCTGTTTTGAGTTGTTGTTAGTCAGTGACAACTGGCTGAATTACCTGTTTGACATATTTACTTAGAGTAATTTATTCTCATGACCCTAGAAATTATGGGTTTTACTCTCTTGACCCCAGGGTTATTTAATAAAATTTGCAAATTTATTCGAGTGACCCTGAAATATTATTAGTATAACCGTTGCCACGGTGGGAGGGCCGACCGAAAAAGAATCTGAACACGGGGTTCGTCTGCGACTACTTTCGTCCCGTTTAAGAAAAGGTGATACTTTCACCCCGTTTCCGAAAAAGTGATACTTTCCGAAAAGAAAGAAAAAGTATCACTTTTTCGGAAACTGGCAATGAAAAGTATCACTTTTCACTTTTCCTTTTAAACGGAGCGAAAGTTTCACTTTTCTTGAAACGGGTTGTGAAAGTATCACTTTTTCAGAAATGGAAAATTAGTCGATCCATAAACCAAAATATGGTTGCATGATGTGTTATGCATCCTTTGTGGTGGTTTGCATAATGGCTATGCATTCAATTTTCGAGAATTGTGCCTAAAATTAAAGTATCATTTTTCTTGAAACGGAGGGAGTACATCGTTTTATTAGTTGCAATAGGAAATTATTTGATGCATAAACCAAAATTTTGCTACATAAAGTATTATGTATCCTTTGTGGTGGTTTGCATAATGAATATATATTTAATTTTCTAAAATTGTGCCTAAAATGATAAATACCTCCGAATGTTTCGTAAAAAAACTCTAAATTTGATATTGTTGTTTGTACTTGTTGGGTAGAGTTTTTTATAACCTTTCCAACGAGATAAATTTTGCAAAATTCTAAGGCACGGATTTTTAGATATGTTATATTAAAGTTTTCTTTCCAATTATACCCCTGAAAAGATAAGATGCAAAAGAGTTATAGTAATTGGACTAAAAGGGAGAAACATTTTTGGTTTTTCGGCCCTAACCATTCTCAATCTTTTTGTGGTAATTGATCACTTAGATTTACAAAAAAGTGACCATATAAAGGTCCTCCCTCGCTTCGCTCGGTCGGCCCAATTAACAAAATAACCGTGTGCATATTGTCTGCACATAAAATCAATGTGCATGTTGCCTGCACACTATAAAATATGAAGAAAATTTTAAAAAATATTTACAAAAATCAGTGTGCATCTTGCCTGCACACTATGAAATATGAAGAAAATTATAAAAATTATGTACAGAAATCAGTATGCATATTTCGTGCCCTTAAAAGCAGTGTGCATATTGTCTGCACACTATAAAATATGAAGAACATTTTAGAAAAATATTTAAAGAATAAAAAATTATGTGAAATGAAAACTTGATAGTTGTATTTACGCTCGTTGTGTAGATCTTTCGAAAAGCATTCCAAATATATAAAATTTGTCGAATTCTTACGTATGATTCGTGAGACATATTATGTTCAAGTTGGCATGACGATTATACCCTTAATAAAAGATATAGTTTATTTGATAACATCATCAAACATCTTTATCCAAATGGCCCTCCTTCTTTTTTAAGGGTCATTTCAAAAAAAATGAGTTAATTTTCTTAAAAATAAATTTAAGTTAAAGACCATTTGAGTAAGGGAGAGGGGGAAGGCCAAACACTTAATTCCTACATTTACTTATTACTAGCAGTAAAAATAGTGTCCGACATCAACTTATTATTATTGTTGTTGATGCGTTTTCTTTATTCATTTTTGTTGAGCTTATCCAATCCTGATTTTGTCTTTCTAAATGTTTCTTTCATCCGGTAGGGTTAGGTGGCTCTTTTCTTTTTATTTTCTTTTTCGGGTTGGTTTTCTTTTTTTGTTGTTGTGTTCCGACTCATTCATCTTTTTTGGTTGATTTAGATTTGACATGCATTCCTTAAACTTTATATTACAAGAGGAGGGATCCCCTCACACCTTTATTATCACACTATCTCACACGTTGGGCATTATTTTTGCGAATAAAAACCAAGCCGTAACGGATTTGAAGCTAATATTTTGGGGATATGTTCCTCTTACCAAGTTCAACATACCTACCAAAATGAGCGTATTAAAACATATAACACCACCATCTATTACTTTGAAAATGGCCGTTGAAAATCAACGGATTTAAAACGTCGAAATTAAGACCGGTGGTGTGAGGTTTTATATTTGGAATGTGCACATTTTTGTAGGCATGTAGAACTTGGTAAGAGAACATATCCCCAAAATATTAGCTCTTCAACTACATATTGATTTTTATTCAAAAACGACGCGGCGGCGAGAGATAGTGTGATAATAAAGGTGTGAGGGGATCCTTCCTCGTATTACAATATAAAAGAGAAGATAATTCGAGTCGCTACTTGGATGGAAATGGAATGGAATATAATTCTTCAAAAAAGATGGAATTAAGATTTCCGTAATGATGCCGGAGAGCTGGAGGATATCCTTGTAAGATCAAATAAATTAATGGTGAGAAATGAAAACTTAACAAAGAAATAGTACATGGCTTGTAATTGACCGGTCTGTGTCAAACCTGTCTATTTGACAAAAAGCTATTGAGGTGAACTCATTGATGGCCAGAAAAATGAAAAATCATATAATTCAAATGTTAGTTGAAGGTCAAGTTAGCAAATTTGAAAAGGCGTTTGGAAATATTCAAGAATTCGGGTTAGGGTTTTGTAAATTTTGCCTCACTCTACATGACATAGACAGGATCAAAGTATAATCCCAAACCTGAAATTAGGTCTCATTTCCGTCTCAATTCCTTATCCGCTTAATTGCACGTGCCTGGCTTAAACTAAGTAACCTATTATACGGCTGATGATTCTACTGGAGCGGCGGAACCATGATAATAATGTCTAACAAATTGGTTAGGGGGTGTCCTATTGTCATGTTAAAGGTCTAGATTACCCTTTCATTTTTAAAAGGATTAAATTACCCTCTTATCTATTCAAACCTAATCATAAAAAAAAGAAAATCAAAATCAATTTTTTTTGATAATCAACATCAAATATATTTAAACCTTACAAGAAAAAAATGATTGCAGATGGAGTTACGGTTGGTCATTCTTAATTAACCAATCGTAACTATGATTTATGAAGGTGTTAGGTTGGTGATTGAAGAACTACTAACCGTAAATCCTAAAAAACTATTTGGAATATCCAGTTACAGTTCATTTTGTAACCGTAAAAATATTTACGGTTGGTTACGATTTTAACAATACCAACCGTAAAAATTCTGAGCGAAAATAATTTAAGTTTTTGAGTTTGATTACGGTTGGATTTGACTTAAATGTTATCAACCGTAAACAATTACGGTTGAATACTAGCCATCAACAAACGAACCGTAACTTATTTACGGTTCATCTCGCAGGAAAAAATCCAACCGTAACTGGTTTGTGATTGGGTTTTCCCAATTTTAACAAGTTACGGTTGGATGTTCTTCAGATGTAGATGTAGAAAACCCTACTACTACATCCAATGGTCCATCCTACACATAATAAGAAGTAACAAGCAAGAGAAATAGAAGAACACAAGATGTACATGGTTCGGTATGATTACCTACGTCCACCGGGATAAAGGGATGATCTTATTGCTTGATTCAAGATTACAAGACGAGTGATTTTCTCTCAATACTCTAGGTGTGCTCTCTTTCCTCACTTCTTACTTGAGTTTTAACTCTCTACATAGGCTCTATTTATAGTCACAGGTGATGATACATCCAGTACTACGATGTTGGGCCTGATGTAGCTTCCTTGATGTTCTTCTCGGGTGATCAGTTGATGCTTCAGCCGATATTCCTATTTGCTTAGGTCGAGATATCTAGCCGAGCCGAGTGATGTCCTCTTCTGATATCCCACTACCCGATATCGCTTGTTTGGTGGAGATGACCGATGTCGCCCTTTAGGTCCCTGGCCGAGTCTTACTTTGACCGAGCTCTTCTTATCTCTTCACCAACTCTGTCAGTGCATTTATTGTTCTTGTACCCGATGAGCATCACATCAGAACTTTTTCTCCCTTTATGTCGATCTCACGGGCTACTTCAGTTCCTCTTTTCTCGCGCTCAGATTTGGTGAGGTGATTCAGTACTTCTAGTGCTTATTTCCCTTGGTACGCCATTGCCTAGGATTGTTCCACCTGTCCTTGTGGATTATTTACACCTACATTTATGCCCCCTTCTTCCGCTCGTGTGGTCGACACGAGGGGAAGAAACCGCCTCGTCTTCACACGTCTCTGACCATGCCGGGTTTCGTGCCATGTTGTCCCCACTCTCTTTAGTTATTTTAACCTATTTACCTTCTCCGCCGGTTACAGTAGATGGGGTTTATAAGTCTGACCCTTAAACCTTTGGTTTTTCTTTCATTCTTTCCTTAGCAATTTCTTTTCCTTCCTTCTCTGTTTCCTCCGCTTCTTCTTCATCGTTATCGGTCATACTTTCCGACATGTTTTCTTCCTTTTCTTTTCAATACCTCGAGTTTTATCTAGCTTTGCTGCCATTTTTCGTTTCCGTTGCCGCTGTAACTTCTGACTTCTGCCGTTTCTTCGCTTTCCCGGTTGTTTCTTCGACTAACTTCCATGGCGTCTTCAACTCCTTCCATGATGGAAAAGAGGTGCGTGAGTTATATCTTCTCTTACGAAGACGGTGTGCCGCTTGATTCCCTGTTTGTTGTTGAGAGCCCTTCTAAGCATGATCATCGTGCTTTGGATTCCATCTTTTCTGATAATCCTTCTTCCTTTTCATGTAGGGCTGACAAGAGAATTGCTAAAGATTTGTCGGATGAGCAGTTTATCCAACAGTTGAAAGATGAGTTCAATCTCCATGGCTATGACGTCATGCTCTTGTCGGGCCAAAAGGTGTTTTGAAGAAGGATGATGTCATGAAGTTTCCACACTCGGCCGAGGCGACCATCGTCACCAGGGGTCAGTTAGAGCTCGGGTTGCGTTTTCCTTTGTATGATCCTAGCCGTCCGTTTTGGTATGAAGCTTTCTCTAAGATCCGCCTGTCCCGTGCTTTGGCTCAATGGAATGGCAACACCTTTCGAATCCTATCCGAGTGGGAGAGACGCATTCGAGGTGAATATACTCATATTCCTTGGTCCACCTACGATTCTTCTCAGGCGGGCGACTACACTCCTGCTAGTTTTGCTTATAATTATCGAAGCGGGACTGCTACCAATGGTGATCTCGCCGGTTTTGCTGCTAGCCCTCATCGCCATAAGACTCTTCTTGAAGGTGTCAAGAAGCTTTGTTGGACAAAGATCCTGAGGGAAAGAGTTCCAACAAACATGCCCGTCATACTAGTGACGCGGCTTGGGGCCGAGTTCCGTTAGTTATTTCTAGTCCCTCTTCGAGCGGCGGGTTTCCTTCTCCGCCGAGTCTTATCCCTTCCGGGTAGTCAATGTTGATCGGTGAGTGTGTTTCCGGTTTTGATTTAGTTGATCGGCTCGGGTGACTAGTAGGGCGATGTTTTAATTTTTGTGTTTTTCTGACCTAAGTCCCCAGCGTTCCCTCCGAGTCTCTCAATCTTCGGAAGAGGGATAAGGGTTCTAGCGCAGAGCAAGAGACGGGGAAGGTAACAAATATATCGCTCTCTCATTGCGGTACATGTACTTGCCCCTATTTGTTGCCTTGAATGGTTCGACATCGGCTCATGTGCGAGAATCCGAGAGTTGACAGAGCCGGGAGGTGCTTCGGCGAGAGATGGTGAGGATCTCGAGGATCGGCCGCCTTTATCTCATTTCTGGGAAGTCGCCTCGAAAACCGTTGATGTTTCTTCCGCCATTGTAGGTGGTAAACCCATGGGGAAGGGTAAGGAGACCAAGGGCGACTTATCGGCCCAGGAAAAACTATGCCCCAGTGAGCCAGCTGGTAAAGGGATTGTTCTTGCTGATGGTGTTGTGTATCTTGAATCTTATGGTGATGATGATGAGGATATTTTTGATGGAGAGGACGAGGTCGATGGTGGGGAAGAGGAGCATAAGCAAATGGAGAAGTCTGGTGGTGGTGGAAATGATGTGGTTACTCGTGACGAAGAGAATGTTACTTCTGGGAACGAGTTGTTGGAGCCCATTTCTCCTGTGGTCCCTAACTCGGGCAGTACCACCTCTTTTACTGTCTCGGGACCTATGTGCAACTCCCTAGGAGCTCTTATTTCTCCTGAATTTTCCTCTCTATCGGATGAAGATAAGATCAAGGTCGCCTCGTTGTATGATGTTGGTCTAAAGAACACTTTCGATCTGCTGGTGAGTTGTGTTGATCAGGTTATGCGTTCACGCCATGGGATAGGTGCTAATACTGCTGATGCTTGTAGGATATCAATCGCACGTTGTTAAACGCCGCCATTCAGCGCAAGGAGATCGCTGAGAAAGAGGGCCTTCGTCTCTTATTACAGCAAGAGCGCGATCGATCCCGGGAGTTGGAGAAGCAACTGGCCGAGACTCAAGGTATTTATTTAGCTTCCAAGTGTTTGTGATTGATTCTGTAGTGCCAATATCCTGAGTTTAGTACTACCTTCCTAGCCGAAATTTCTAATATGGAGGCTGGTGCTGCCACGAGGTATCGCTTGTTGAAGAGGGAGATTGATATAGAACGGGGTCATGTTTCGAATTTACAACAAAGGATTGCCAATAAGGATGACAAAATTGATCGCCTGGAAGCCGAGATTGAAAGCCTTCGAGCCCAGCTGTATCGTTATGTGACTTTTGAGTACGTCCCCGAGGAGATGGATAATCTTATGGGTATTGCTTCCGACAAGACGTTGTTGGTCGATAACTTAGAAAGTCGGTGTGGACGGTTAAGGCTTCAAGTCTGGGATTTGCACGCAGATCGCCTTCGGATTCTGGGGGAGAAGAGTGCTGCTGAAAAGTGTAGCCAAGAATCTCTTGAGAAGCTTAGAGAGTCTAAGAGAGTCTCCGAGGAGTTGGAGTGGGTTCAAGCTCAGTTATCAGGTTTGCAGATAGCACACTCTCGGCAGAGAGCCGAATGGAATGATCATAAGAAATACCGCCCTCCAATGAATTTAACGAGCAACGCTATCTAGAACTGTCCTCTAAGATATCTTCCCTTGAGTGTAGCTTGTCCGAGTCCGAGAGACCGTTAGAGTAGTCACCCCTTTACTTGAAGGTGGTGTCCCTTGTATTGTGTTTTCATTGTTGTTGTCCTGATGTTGTTGTTATGTTACTGACTACTCCCGTGTTTTGACAGCCGAGCAAAGGAGGGTGGCATCGGTGGAAGAGGAGAATGCCCGATTGAAGGGGAAGGAGACGCATACGCTAGCGAGGGAAGCTCAATTACTCGGGCGGGTGGCCACCGCCGAGGCGGCATCGATGCGGTGACACTCGATCTTCTTCTTTGAAAAGGCGAGGTTTAATGATGAGCTCGTTACTGGGGTCAAAGCTGGTGTAAAGACAGTTCTCGATAAGAAGTGGGCCGACGCTGCTGCCAAGAAGGTGGGTCTGGGATCGGCTCCTCCCAAAGAGTAGGCTCATCTTTTGTAGCGATGCGTCGCTATTTCGCCCTTTGCCTTGGGTTGTAATCCGCTCGAACACCTTTATTTTCTCATACATTTTCTTTTAAGGGGGTGCTGCGTCGCCAATTCGGTTGTTTTTCTTGCTTTCTGACATTGTTGTTCACGTTAATGTTCTTACTTGTGTTGTGCCGACGATATGTGGTTTTATTTTTATGGCTAATTTGTGTGTATCTGCATAAAAATGAGTAGATCGTTAGCGTAAATGCGTTTCGTCGAACACACTCAACAGGAGGGTCATCGGGCCCAATGCCATGTCCCGATTGAGGTATCTCATCACCGTCTTTCAAGATCTAGTGGTAGGGTATTTGGTCCGCCCTAAGTTCTATGGGATCGATATCCCAAGAAGTTATCAATTAACTTTCTTGGGCAAGTGATTAGGCCACTTGCGAGGAGAGCAATGTTGCATGCTCGATTGTCGAGTACTCATGCCTCGACAATCGGGCCACCGGTTTCCAACCACTGGGCCCTAGGGCTACCTCGGCACTTGCACACTGTTCCGTCACCCCGAGTTCGAATAGCCGTCGTCTTAATGTAAGTCGCCCCAACACTTGCACAATGCCGTCGCCCCGGGTTCGAAACGACCATTCGAGTGTAAGCCGCCCCGACACTTGCACAATGCCATCGCCTCGGGTTTGAAACGGCCATTTAGACGTAATTGTCACATTTCCAACCCCACGTGGCCTTTTAAGGAAATAGATGACAATATATCATACCTGCTCTCATGGGTGATATAGCTTTAGTCGTCTAGCATTCCACGGTCGTGGCTCGGGTGTTCCGTCCGGTTTTAGTATCTTGTATGCTCCTTCACCGACCTTCTCGACAATAGTATAGGGTCCTCCCCATCGTCTTCGCTAGTTTTCCGCCTTTTTATCACGCTCATAATCGGGTAGGTCTTCAAAGACCAATTGTCCCTACTGGAACTCTCTTGGTCGGACCCGCTTGTTATACTCTCGTTGTACTCTTCGTTGGTAATTTTCCATATTTTGTAGGGCCATTTCTCTTGTTTCTTCTAGGTCGTCGAGCTTGGCCAGGATAAGATCTGCCTAGATGTTTCGTCTCCATGCCTCGGTCCTTGTTGTAGGTATCATCGCCTCCGTTGGAAGGATAGCTTCGGTCCCATATGTTAACATGAAAGGCGATAATCCGGTTGCCTCTCTACGAGTTGTCCTGTAGGCCCACAAAACGTTGTAAATCTCTTCACACCATTCCCCGTATTCTCCATCAAGCTTCTTCTTTAGGTTGTTGGCGATGGTTTTGTTTGTGATCTCGGCTTGTCCATTACTCTGAGGGTAAAGGGGTGTGGACTTACTCTTTCGAATGTTGTAGGTATTGAATAGCAAGTCGATATTCTTGCCTTGTAGCTGTTTTCCATTGTCCGAGACATTTGCCGCTGGTACTCCAAAACGACAGAGATGATGTGCTCCCAAATGAATCGAAAAACATCTCTATCCCGAATATACTTTAATGGAGCGGCCTCTACCCATTTAGTAAAGTAGTCGGTAGCCACAATTAAGTATTTTCTCTGCCCCGATCCGACATGCAATGGTACCACGATGTCGATTCCTCATTTGGCGAAAGGCCAAGGGCTGATTACCGAGTTTAACGTCACTGCTGGTGCGTGTATCTTTTTTCCGAACTTCTGGCATTCGTCGCAGATGAGTGCCATATGCTTTGCATCCTCATTCATGTAAGGCCAGAAATACCTCATAGTCTTGGCCCGTGCTGCTAGGCTACGGCCCGAGCTGTGGTTTCCCGCGGCCCCATAATGCAATTCGTTTAGAATTGTGTGCCCCTCTTCTTTGCTTAGGCATCTTAATAACGGTCCTAGGTATGATTTCCTGTACAGAATGCCATCCCGGAGCTCATATGTAGCTGCTTTGCTTTTGATTTTGTTGATCTCGGGTCGCCCCTTGGGCAGGTCTCCTGTCTCTAGATACTCGTGGATAGGTTTTCGCCAATCATCGGCTTTATCTCGATCGGTCAGAATTTGCCGACACATACGCGCTAATGCCCATTGTCTCTCAGTACCGATGGCATTAAGATTCTCATAATTTCGATGCCTTCAACACTTGCATCCGTTAGCATGGAGGCGATGTATGCTAGAGCGTCCGAGTGGTGATTATCTTTCTTACAGATATGCCGAAACTTGATGTTTGGTATCTGGCCGATGTAAAATTGGGCGAGTTCCCAATATTTTTGTAACAAGGGGTCATGTATAGCGATCGCCTCACTGATCTGTCGACGACTAGCTGGGATTCACTTGTTAGTCTTACGTCTTGAATCCCCATCTCCACTATCAGGCACAGAGCATGTATCACAGCTTCGTATTCCGTGACGTTATTGGTTGCCTTAAATTCAAGTCTAAACGAGTGGACCATCTTTTTTCCCTTTGGCGTTGTGAAGACCAATCCAAGGGCGACCCGTCTTTATTGGATGATCCATCCACAAAAACTTCCCATCGTGTCGGGCTACAGGTCTCGAGTAAGTCGGACGGATCCTCTTGGTCTTCCTCCATTCCAGGGATGTCTTCTACTTCATCTTTGTCGCTCAAGGGAAAGTTTGCCAGAAAGTCGGCCACTGCCTGTGCTTTTACTGCTGTTCTCATCTCGTAGAAAATATCGAACTGCTTGATTTGTGCACTCCACTTGGAGATCCGCCCCGACTTGGCTGCATTGTCGAGTACCGCGATTATGGAGGATTTTGTGAGTACCCGAATTTTGTGAGTTTGGAAATACGCCCGGAGTTTTTGTGTTGCAAATACCAAAGCTAATATCAGTTGCTCGATTCTGGTGTAGTTCTTCTCTGCTGGGTTCATGGTTTTGCTTATTAAATACACCGGCTTTTCTTCTCCTCCTACGTTCTTGACTAGGACGGCACTAATGGCATAACTAGTCGCCCCGAGATATAGGGTCAGCACTTCCTGAGGCTCGGATTTTTGTAATACTGGTAGGCTCGCAAGATGCTGCTTAATTTTTTGAAAAGCTTCTTCGCATTCCTCGGTCCATTTGAACTTCTCTCCTTTCCTTAACGTCCCGAAGAAGTCCTTGCATTTTTCAGGTGATCGAGAGATGAATCGCCCCAAGGCTGCCAAGTTCTGTTTAGCCGTTGACGTCTTTAATCGTCACATGTGATGGCATTTCTACGACTGCTCTGATCTTATCTGGGTCGGCTTCGATACCTTTGTCAGTAATTATGTACCCTAGGAAATTGCTCGAGGTAACCCAGAAAGTGCACTTAGCGGGGTTCACCCTCATCTTTTATCTTCTCATGGTTTGAAATATGTCTCGGAGGTTATCGATGTGGTTGGTGGCCACCTTGCTCTTGACCAGCATGTCGTCCACATATACCTCAATGGTGTTGTGTATTTTGTCTTCAAACATGTCTTCTACTAACCTTTGGTAGGCGGCGCCTGCGTTTCTCAGCCCAAATGGAATTTTGGTATAACAATATAACCCTCTGGGTATGAAGAAAGATGTGTGCTCTTGGTCCTCAAGGGCCAGGGGGATCTGGTTGTACCCCGAGTACCCGTCCATGAGTGTTATTGCCTTGTATCCAACTATGGATTCTACTAGCTGATCGATGCTGGGGAGGGGGAAGCTATCTTTCGGGCAAGCTTTGTTTAAGTCGCTAAAGTCGATGCAGACCCGAACCCCTCCATTCCTTTTAGGTACTATCACCATGTTAGATATCCATTGTGGATATTGAGCCTTTAGAATAATCCCTGCTACTTGTAGCTTCTTTAGCTCGGCCTCCACTGATACTTGTAGCTCGGGTGCAATTATCCTCATCTTTTGTCGGATCGGCTTGAACTTGGGATCTATTCTCAAGTGATGTGAGCATACTTCTGGGTCAATTCCCTCCATATCGTGCATTTTCCAGGCAAATACGTCCATGTGTTCTTTTAGAAGAGTTATCAATCGATGTGTTTGTTCATCCGTCAATAGAGTCCATATTCTCACCATTTTAGGCTCTTCCTCGGTGCCTAAATTAATTTGTCGGAGTAGATTCTAAGGCCGAGAAATTGGACTTTGGTTCATCAACTATTGCCGGCTCCTTTGATTGCTATAAGATCTCGCTTCCGTCGCTTCATGGGTTGTGATGGCTTGTGATATCACCTTTTCTAGTTCTTCTCCCGCCCTTATCTCCTTAGCTTTGTTCTTTTCTTAGCGCTTCCTCGATCGCCTTTCTTTATTCTGTTGGATGTCTATCCGTACGCATTGTCTCGCTGCCTG
The DNA here is from genome assembly GCA_023531295.1 of Papaver armeniacum. Classification (NCBI taxonomy): domain Eukaryota; kingdom Viridiplantae; phylum Streptophyta; class Magnoliopsida; order Ranunculales; family Papaveraceae; genus Papaver; species Papaver armeniacum. The sequence continues at coordinate 25,002 of JAJJWW010002825.1, forward strand.
GGGGTCGCCTAACACCTCCACTACTCCTCGGTAGAATGGAAACCGCAGTCTTTGATGGTACGCCGATGCCACTCCTTTGATTCCTGCGAGCCAGGATCTACCAAGGATTGCTTCATAAGGAGACACGATGTCGACCACACAGAAGGTGGTGAGTGTGTCTAAATACCCCTCTCCGTCCGAGACTCTGAGGGTGACTTCTCCCTTTGGTACCGTCACCGTACCGTTGAATCCGTAGATTCGATAGGTCGACGGGATTAAGATGTCATCAGATAACTCCATTCTTTTGAAGGTATCGTAAAAAAGGTCCTCGACTTAACTCCCACTGTCCATTAGTATCCTTCGGACACCCCATTCTTCGATAAGTAAGGTTACCACTAGGGGATCTCCATGGGCTTGACCATTTGACGGGACGTCTTTTCGAGAAAGTGATCGGCTGCATCATCCAAGGTTCCATGGGCGGAGTTTTAGCCACGCCCGAATATTTCCTTTCCCGCTCGATCTCTTTTATGAATCCTTGAAGTGATACTTGTACCCAAGTCAAACCCTTGAGTTGCCGAGTGCGAGATAGTGTTACGGGCGTAACTAGGTATCACGATTGATTCTTATTTGATGACTTGGAACGTCGGGTCGAACGGTGTCGGCGATGTCTTGACAAAATGTCGCAAGTATCCATCTCGGATCGAGATCTTCGGACGATATCTTTTACCTCCCGACAATCATTGGTCGAATGGCCACGATATCGTGGTAATGACAAAACTCGGGATGGTTCCTTGTTTCATCATACTCGGATTCCCCTCGTCTTCGGGTATCTCGATGTCATTCCTCTTTTCTACTTCCTTGAATATTTCTTCCAATGGTGCATTTAGTGGAGTGTAAGTTCTGGGTTCGTGGCGAGGCTTCTTTCCTTTCTCGACCCAATTTTTCTTGTTCGACCCTTGATGTGGTGTGCTCGGCCTTTTCTCTGATCACTGTGGATCTTCTCATGGGATCGCCTCATCTTGTAGTGCTTGCTTCTTGTATTCCCCTATCCTGTGCTCCTTCCTCGTATTTCTTCTAGGCGATGTAGTGTTCTTGCATCTTCCCGATTTCCCTTAACGTTTGGGGTTTCTCGGTGTACATTGCTATCCAAATAGGGTCGACTTTCCCAATGAATTTTCGAACCCGAAGATCTCGTTGATCGACCGGTACCTTCCCGATGTCGCATACACGCTTTCTCCATCTATTGGTTAGAGACCGCAATGGTTCCCTAAATCTTCGTGCTAGTGTTATTGATTCTGGGCCGAGCAATACTGTTTTGCATGTAAGTTTTCAGGAAGGTTTCCACCAAGGCAGCATAATTGCCAACGGACTCATCGGGCAAGGTGTAAAACCAGTTCTTTGCCTCACCTTCGAGACTCATTTGGAAAGAACTTGCACATGACCACATCGTAATTAATCCATTGTAACAAAGACATGCCGTACATTTTGACATGTTCTCTGCGTCACCCGTGCCGTCAAACCTGGATGGGAAGGTTGGCAACGTACACTTTGGCGGGAATGGAGTCCGATCCAGTTCCTTAGTAAATGGTGTCTTCTGTGCTTCGTTGATCACTTCTGCCAACTTGTCGTCCTCGCCATTTCCTGTCAGCTTCTTGACCATCTGCTCAAGTTGCTCGAGATTTTGCTTGGTTGTCGCATCCGTTCCCTCGTTTGTCGCCTCTTTCTCGGTCGAAGAGTCCTCGGGTGGGCCATACCCTCCCCTTAAGCGATTAGGGTCGGGCACACGCTCTCGGTTTCTGGGGTGGGGTCGGAGTGTTTCATGACCGGGTGCGATGGCTAGAAGCGCCTCGGCTCGACGATCCTCTTGACCGGCTCTCGGTTGCGGAGTGGGTAGTTTTCATGCTCCAAGGCTAGATTTCTTCTCTGCAGCCCTCTCATAAGATCTTCCTGCCTTCTTTGGCTCGCCAAGATAGCAAGTAACATTGGGTCAGTGCTCTCATGGCTAGAGTGGCCATTCACTTGGTTTCCTGCTGCATTTGGGGGCGCGGTTGGTGGTCCTGCCGGGGGGATAACGGGGGGAACGGTTGGAGCTACGGGAGGATCAGCTGTTACCGGTGGGATGTCTCGATTGAGGTTTCCCATTCCCAAGCGCACTTGTCTAAGCCTTTCTCCTTCCTGTTCTAGTACACGTTGATACTCCATCTGTTGTCTTTCTCGCCTCCGTTCCTCCTGCATCATTTGCACTTCCTCGTCTTCCTCAGTATTCGATGCAGTTCTTCAATCTTCCATGTCCCCCTGCCTCATCTAGCTCGGGTTAATCCTCAGTATTCTTGGTGGGAGATCGTCGTCTCGGCCTAGATCGACTTCTTCGTCGGAAGTTGCCATGCCTCTGCGTGGTGCCTGAGATTTGCCTTGATGGTTTTGTCGGCTACCCTCTTGTCGGGAATCATTTATTCCTTCTTGTGCACTAGATCCCGCTATGGCCCGATTCCTGAGAATCCTACCCATCCTGGAAGTGCTTGCCATCGCCTCTAGTGTTGCTTTTGTGCCTCGGCTCGCCCGTCCCTACATACGTCAGCAAAGTACACAACACTTACTTCGAACTGTTTTCGAAAAGGTTAAGGATGAAGTACATCAGTTCTACTGTTCAGAGTGGAAAAAGTTTTTTATAGTACAATTCCATTTATGCTAGCGTGTTGATCTCAGCAATCGAGTGGTTTTGACCGTAAAGGACAATCTTTGAAAAGCTATTTCGACACATCGCTTTGGGTACTTTCTCTATGCATTAATCATTATTTGTCCTAACATTCCTAGTGCCAGAAATCATTAATCATCCGTACGTTAGATCGGAAAATTTCTTTCTTGGCTATGGTTGATAATAACGACAACCTTCACCAGCTGTTTCGCCGACGGTTCACCTATACAGATTACCGGAAATCCTCGAGGACAGTTGTACCATAGGATTCTTTTGGTTTTCTACTGACGCTGTGAGGCTCTTACTGTAGGATCAAGATGAGACTTATTAACGAAGCACTCACTATACTCCTTCTAGCCGTAGATTTCGGAAAACTAAACTCGATGACTTCGAGTTAGTCTTGCCTCCACCACTATCGTACTTTACTTAACTTACAAAGAAGATTTAAACGGCGAAATAACGTTTCAATCTAGCTTCCACCGATTATCAAAGATGATCCGTTCGGGAGCTTTGAGGTGTTATAACGGTTAACTTCCACCCGGCACCAGAAGATGAGACGATCTTTAATCAAGGGACTTAACTCAACAGAAAACACTTAACTCGGCGAAAGACGATTAATCAAACTTTTAAATGTAAAAAACACTCATAAGGTAAGAAACCTTATGGTACTTACTTCGAAAAAATCAAGACGATGAAGATAACTAATCAAGTTTTTCTTTTCAAACTAATATTTTGTGAGCTTTTCAACGATTAGGCAAGTGAAAACAAACGTAAAGAAATCGATCTTTTAATCAGAAAGGTAAATTTTAAATGATAGATCTAGCAACCTATGCGTTCCAACCATTAGAGCCTTTCACTTAGCATCAACTATCATCAATAGATGTTTATAGGAGCTGTTGAATCTCTCTTTTAATGGCGTTTTGGCAAGGTATCTAAAGATGTTACACGTCCCCTTAGTGGGCGCCAGAATGTAGATGTAGAAAACCCTACTACTACATCCAATGGTCCATCCTACACATAATAAGAAGTAACAAGCAAGAGAAATAGAAGATCACAAGATGTACGTGGTTCAGATGATTACCTACGTCCACGGGGTGAAGGGATGATCTTATTGCTTGATTCAAGATTACAAGACGAGTGCTTTTCTCTCAATACTCTAGGTGTGCTCTTTTTCCTCACTTCTTACTTGAGTTTTACCTCTACATAGTCTCTATTTATAGTCACAGGTGATGATACATCAAATACTACGATGTTGGGTCTGATGTAGCTTCCTTGATGTTCTTCTCGGGTGATCAGTTGATGCTTCAGCCGATATTCCTATTTGCTTAGGTCGAGATATCTAGCCGAGCCGAGTGATGTCCTCTTCTGATATCCCACTACCCGATATCGCTTGTTTGGTGGAGATGACCGATGTCGCCCTTTAGGTCCCTGGCCGAGTCTTACTTTGACCGAGCTCTTCTTATCTCTTCACCAACTCTATCGGTGCATTTATTGTTCTTGTACAGATGAGCATCACATCGAACTTTTTCTCCCTTTATGTCGACCTCACGGCCGCTTTAGTTCCTCTTTTCTCGCGCTCATATTTGGTAAGGTGATTCAATACTTCTAGTGCTTATTTCCCTTGGTACGCCATTGCTAATTGATACTAACCGTAAATGGCCCCTACGGTTGTTCCACTTGTCCCTGTGGATTATTTACACCTACATCAGATACTAACCGTAAATGGCCCCTACGGTTGGCTTGTATGGCTAATTGCAACCGTAATGGCCCATACGGTTGGCTTCTATGGTTAATTCCAACCGTAAATTGCCCTGAAATGGACATTAGAGCTAAGAGATCAACCATAGTAGGATCTCCATCGTGGGGTATCTGTAAAATATGGTTTCTCTATCATATAGAGATTCACCCACCTCCAATTTGCCACTGAAATCACTCATTTTGGTTGAGTAAATCAAAATCTAGGTTTTTGAAATAAATCTCAAAAAAAAAAAAAAAAAAACTCTATTTTATCTCTCCACCAAACCTAACTCTTAATCTGATTTAATTTTTCACTAAGTATGAAAAAAAATTCATTAATCTAGTGATTAGCTAATTAAATTAACAACACTAACAAAATAAGGGCTTTTTAGCCATAATAAAAATTATATAGATAAGGGTTTTTAAAATTACTAACTGGTGACACTTTTTGTCCTATTATATCAGCCCCTCTAACGGTTTCTTCAGCCCCTGTAACAAGTTTCTAAACTAAACCAAAAACATTACTCCCTCCGTTTTTTTTGGAAAAAAATATACTTTAATTTTTTCATTTTAGCCTAAAAATAGGCCAAATTGAAAAAGTGAAAATATCTTAGAGAGTATTTTTTTTTCCCTTTTTGTCCTCACACATTTGTAGGCCGCCCTTCTAGTAAAGTTACAAAATTTCATTGTATTAGTCAATTCCTAAGGTAATACTAATATTATTATTATTAAATTTCGTGTTTACCCTTCTCTTTACTCCGAAATTACGAGCCCGAAAATCAACCGACATTCCCTGTAGGGGTGTACAAAATGCCCGGAAGCCTGCGGCCTGTTATGTACCGCCCGGGTCCGAAGGAGCCCATGGGCGCCCGACAGCCTGTCATGGCTAATTTCCGCCGCCCGATAATTATAAGTGGGCGGACAGGGTTTTTGTTCAAATATTGGAGTCTAGCCATTGCTTTGCCCGTAGCTTTGCTTAGTTACCCTACTCGCCTGACCGCCAAATAGCCTCGAATAAAGTTTTCTACTAGTGTGATGGATTTCTCAAGAACTTAAATTTCATATGTGGACAATTTATTGGGGTTAGAAAATTAATTACATTTCAAAAGTAATGAATATGAATTGCTTGAACTATCATTTGAACGAGTTCGAATATATCATCATTCATCAAGCCAAAAACAAACATATATACTTTAAAATTTTGAATTATCTTTTTGGGCTCGAGGCCCCGCCCGCCCGACTCGGCCTCGGGCTTTGTATTTTTCACGGGTATGGACGGGCCATGGGCATTAAATTTTGTTATTGCCCGGCCCGGCCTGGCCTGTTAAACTTAATGGGTAGTAAGGACTACAAGCCCGTACGGCCCGGCCTGTGCTATAATCGGGCTTGGGCTGGCCTGCCCGGCCCGATGTACACCCCTAATTCCCTGTTCATTTGCCAGTTGTTTCTCACATATCACGAGGTTATTTTAGTCATTATAAGAACAGGATAAGCGAGTCATTATTTAGACATTCAAGGGCGTGTTGTTTCCTTCTTTTACACTTCACGTCATCAAATCCAGTAATAAGTAGGAAATCAATGGTAAAAAGTGTAAATATAAGGAAGGGACAAGGTTATAAAGGTAATTGGAATGTACGAAATCTTCTTCATATATATGATCTATCTCCTCTCTCATTATTTTCTAAAACTAAAATCTCTCAAGTTTCTTTTGAGTTTTTCTGCGGCAACGGTTGATTTCGATCAAAATAAATTAAAATGATCGAGTATTTCTGAAAAAATACAGAAAATTTGGAAAATCTGAAATCAGGGTTTTTGCTTATAGGTAGATTCTGTTGGGTTGTTTGATTTCATTTCTTTTCTCTCAATCTGATTGGAGATTTTTTTTGAAGAATTAGGGAGAGAAAAAATGGTTGATTGGAGAAGAAATAATCAATTTGATAACAACTATCGGGATACTCCTTCTACATCAGCTAGATCGCAGAACAAGAAACCTCCTACTGGTATGTCTTGATTTCTTTTAAATCCAACTATGAAGATTTGGGGGAAATTTGTACTACTGGGGATTTGAATCAGTAGTAGAAATGGCTTATTTTTTTTTACTTTTATTGGATAGATTGAAGGTTTAATGGTTAGGGTTTTGGTTTTTAGTATTCCCTTTGTTAGAAATGTTTAATCTTTATGACCTAAAACTAGATAGAGATAAATAAAAAACCTCTTTTTTTTTTTTTCATGTTTGAGGGTCTTATTTTGCT